>JABFPN010004743.1:0-14489 GCA_022817305.1 Leptoteleia sp. ZL-2020 | reverse complement strand
CGGCTGGCACAGAGCTCTGTGCCAGCCGTGTGCTCTGGCGATTTCGAACGAGCGCCGCCGAAGATACTCGAATACGATTGCACACGTATACACTACTACATAGAAAACGTCCCTCATTGGCATCACTGCTGGACATTTCAAATTAAATAGTTTCTTATTATTCGGCAAAAAATGGCGTTTGGATTAGCTGCTGTTTCATATATTGTAGCGTTAATTATTGACGCTTTTTTAATATTTTTTGCAATATTTCATGTAGGTATTTTTTAGTAATTTCAGACAAAATATATTTAGTGAACAAAATTTGCGTGAAAAATTTTGCAAATCGTCGTTCTTTAACTTGTATATGAATTAATTTAAAAACTTATTAACGTCTGTATAATGTTCTTTTAAACACATAAATAAGTATATGTATATATATGTACTAATCTCTATGATATTGAAATTTAATAATGGAACTTATTCAACGACTTTTTTAGGTTATTGCATTCGATGAGTTACGAACAGAATATAAAAATCCCATAGATCAATGCAATAGTTTAAATCCAGTAAGTACAATATTAATAAATTATTAACACTTACAAATACCTTTTATAATGTTATAACATTTAAAGTACTTTTATAGTATTTATGAAATAATCTGTATATTATACACATTTTTCAATTTTTATTTATTAAATCCTACTATTAATAAATATAATTTTAAGTGTCATAATATACTTTATCATATGAAACAATATTAAATTACACAATCTCCAAGTGACAAATGATTTTAAATTGTTAAAATGGTAAATTGTTATTAATATTTCTTTGATTTTTTTCAGCTCGTATTACCTGAATATGGCTTGCATATCTTTATTAATATACTGTTCTTAATCTGTGGTCAATGGATTCCTGTATTATTAAATATACCGTTGATAGCATATCATGTAAATAGATATCTCAATAGACCAGTAATGACAGGTCCTGGACTATATGATCCTACTAGCATAATGAATGCTAATGATTTAAAGAAGTGTCAGCGTGAGGGTTGGGTTAAAGTTGCATTTTATTTACTGTCATTTTTTTATTATATTTATGGGTAAGTAGCAGTCATTTTTTAAGTATATAAATAAATAAAAATTTATTTTATGAATATATATTTATATATAATAATTATTTGTCTTATATTTCAGAATGGTCAGTTCATTGATACATTAATAAAAAGAACAAATAATTTTGTATGTATATTATGGATGAATGCTTTTGTAAGTCAACAAAATTTAGGTAAGCTGCGTGAATAAACAAAATATAATAGACTGTAAGTTGTTCAGCGTGCATATTGTTGATCGGACTATAAATTTACTCCAAATACTTCAATTTATTTTGTTAAATTGAAAATTACTTATTCATGGACAGTCTTCTTCTACTAATAACAAACTTTATATAAAAATATTTAATAAATAATTATTAAGTTTATTTAATCATGAATGATTTCATAAACGGAATTCTCCAATTATATATTATATTAAATAAGCAGACAGTCGCACAGCCTATACTTTTCAACAAAAATTATTTGTAAAAAATAATGAGTTATTTACTCATCTTAAAAATAAAATGTATTAATAACCCTGCGGGCTATGAACATATTTCACTTTCACAGTGAATGAAATATCCTACTCAATTTCAACAAAAGTGGGTTTATATTGGTATCACTTCACCTTTGGCTTGGGTTACCAACTTAAAACTGATTTTTTCCTCATTGAGTAATATACTATTAATTAAAACTTCTTATGGGAGAATAAATCCATTAAAGGTCATTTTCAAGTATAACAAAAAGGTAATTCAGAGCATTAATAAAACTTTTCAATACTAAATAACTCTTATTTCTCTCTGATCCTCAGAATCCATTATTTACTTTATTTAATACTTCTTTTATTTTTTATTAATATTTTTTCTAATTTATACTCTTTGACTTCTTGTTTATTTAATTATTTGTATTATTTCCTGAAAATACTTTATGAACTATTAGAAATTTGAAGGTATCATTTTTATGCGAATAGGTATGTCACTGCTTTTGCTTTTTAATGTAATGTAAATTTTACTGAAGAAACATCTTAACACTAGAAGGACAAAAGTAAAAATTTTGCTCCCTAACCACTTTTGATAACGCATACCAAGTTGCTAATTTTATAATTGTCTTCGAGATATCCAATCCTCCAAGTGTTAAGTAATAATCTCTGTGATATATACAAAAGTTATAAAATAAAAATAAGATTAAAGAATTATTTTAATGAAAGTAATTTTCAATGTACCATTACTAATGTAAATATAGCTTTTGAATGAAACACTATAGTACTGAGATTGTGTGGTCAATATAACAAAAAATGAATAAGGTTTTCCAAGTAGTTTATTTATAACAAGAAAATATTATTGCTCAATGGAGACACTGAATCGAAGAGCAAACAGCGATGATAAAATATAGGGATGACTATACTTTAATATTGCAATAATACATCAGCAGAGAAAATGATATTGCTAAAATGAAGATAATTTGTGTGGGAGAATAACTACTTAATAACTGAGCAACAATTTGTATAATTTGTATAAAGTCTCTTGTATCTGTATAGATCAATTTCATTGCCTGTGAAATAAATACATACATTTCTAATTATTAGTATGTATGTTTTATATTTACACATATTAATATAAGGAATAACTATTTCTTGTATGTTAACAAACAATTATTTAAATTAGATATGTATTTATTACTATAATGTTAATAAATGTATTTATAAGAATGTATTAGAGTTCATTTTATTGTCCATTTATGCACTTTAACACATGAGCTGAAAATTCTCGGGCCTAACTAAGAAAACACGTTTTTTTTCGTTCAAAATTGACTTTATTCATAAATATAATCTCCATCAAGAGCAACACAATCATTCCAGCGCTGCTCTAACATTTCAATACCACTTTTGTAGAATGATTTATCTTTTGCCTCAAAATAGGCCTCAGTTTCAGTGATAATCTCTTCCTTCGAGCGAAATTTCTTACCGGCGAGCATTTTTTTGAGGTCTGCGAATAGCCAGTAGTCGCTGGGAGCCAAATCTGGAGAATAGGGTGGATGCGGGAGCATTTCAAAGTGCAATTCATGTAGTTTTGCCATTGTTTTGATTGACTTGTGACACGGTGCGATGTCTTGATGAAACAAAATTGTTTTCTTTGCCATATGCGGTCGTTTTTTTACAATTTCGGTCTTTAAACGTTCCAATAACGCTATATAATATTCACTGTTGATGGTATTTCCCTTGTCAAGATAGTCGATGAATATTATACCATGTACATCCCAAAATACCGAGGCCATAACCTTTCCAGCTGATTGTTGTGCTTTCGGGCGCTTTGGACGAGGTCCACCAGTTGCTGTCCACTCAGATGACGATCGTTCTGATTCCGAAGTGAAGAGATGGATCCATGTTTCATCCATTGTCACATATCGAAGCAAAAATTCCGGTTTGTTACGTTTAAACATGGCCAAACACTGCTCAGAATCATCAACACGTTGTTGTTTTTGGTCAACAGTGAGCAAACTCGGCACCCACTTTGAACAGAACTTTCTCATGGACAAATGCTCATGCAATATAAAGCCAACACGTTCTTTTGATATCTTTACGATGTCAGCTAACTCACGCAACTTCACTTTCCGATCATTCAAAATGATTTTGTGGATTTTTTTTATGTTTTCTGGTGTTACCGCCTCATTTGGACGTCCACTGCGTTCTGCATCATTGGTGTCTCTACGACCACGTTTGAAGTCAGCAAACCAACGTTTTATTGTGGTTTTTGATGGAGTGGAATCCCCATAACACTTTTCAAGCCATTGCTTCGCTTCAACGGTATTTTTTTTCATCAAGAAGCAGTGTAAAATTAAAACACGAAATTGTTTTTGATCCATTGTTTTGAAAATAACAAAAGTAGTGTCACTCTTAGCACAATAACTCGCAAACTAATGAATAAAATGCCATGAAATTTTAACAGTTGCCTTTTGAAGGTTAGTACTAACTAAAAATGAAGTGCATGCAATAAAACTAGCGCCATCTATGTATGAGGCCCGGGACTTTTCAGCCCATGTGTTAGCTAATTTAATGAGAAAAAGTTTTATAATGTTATTATGTAAAATTAAAGTCTTTTTTATTAATATAGAAAAAAAATTATTTTATTATTATAAATTGTCTTGAGTGTTTTCTTGCTTTCATTCATCTTCAAGAGTCGAAGTTGATGTCTGATTCACTTTTCATCTAAATGAAAATGCACCTTATGATGCTTTATTTTTATAGTGAATAAATATTTTTAATCAGTAAATGTGTTAATTCTAATCTTTTGCAATTTCTAGGACATAAAAGACTTGTTTAAAATATTTTAATATTTTAAAATAGTTTATAAAATGTTTATTTATAAGGTTTCGGTTATTTGAAAGTAATTTTGTTAAAAAATCAATAATATTTTGTATTGTAATAACGAGGGCTACTTTTTGTAATTTGAAAAAATTCGTTATTTTAAATTGTTCCCGCTAAAAGTTACCTATCGTATTTCTCCTTTTTGTTCAGAACGTACGTTTAGAAAGAGAAACAGTATGTAATCGAATTTGATGGTAGTATTTTCAAAGGGACAAAGAATCGAATTGTTGAATAATGTATTTGTAAAACTTTGTATCTTAGAAATATAGATATACAAATAAATAATTCGGCAACTTTGTGCACTTTGGATGGACGAAATTGTACGTTCCCTTTCAGAAATGCCTCTTCTGAATATAACTTGAAGAATCTCCATAGATATTTATGGCTGATCAATTTTAAAATTCATTAAAATTGAGAATTAATATAACGATCGTTGTTTTTATTAATATTTAAGCACTATCAAATGTTAACCTAAATTACTATTTTCACATGAAATTTTATCACAATATATGTTAAAATTTATCATTATACAATTGTATTGTTTAGTTATCATGAAACGTGCAAGTTTTAGTAATATTCTTTTTAATCTATGAATCAGTGCACTCGTCGTCCTACAATCGGACTATCTTATTTTACCATGTTCATGGCCCAGAGAATATATCATCGAATCTCTTGTAAACACAGGTTTCTGAACCTATCAACAATATTAGCTATAAAAGTATACGTTCAGAAACCCACTTGTTCATTTATATACGACAAATACATTTTGAAGTTCATGAACTTCAATAATAGGGTCCCATATCATTATACTCGAAATTTAATGTTTACACTTTTGTACTAAATAAATAAAAATAATTAAATTCATTTCATCGTATATATTTATACACATTTATATTACCACTTGTACGCGTATGAGGTATTACTAATACTGCTATTAGTTATCTTAAACCAGTGTTGTTATGACGTGTCAGATGGGTCAATTGTCGCACAATTAATTATTATAAAAATCTCGGTATAGTGCTTGGCAGATATTTTTTATTTTTCATTAATAAAAAGAAATTATTGTCTAAATATGTTGAAAGCTGTTATACTTATCGGTGGACCCTCAAAAGGTAAGAATAAACTGTAATTTTAATTTATAAATAAAACTTTTTGTTTGTTATGTTTGAATTTTTGTAAACATCTTGAAATAAATTAAAGAAATTTCATTTACTTTTTTTATAGTCATGAATAATAAAATAATTTATATTTGTCGTAGAAATCACATATTATTTAATTATTTTAATTTTACTTATACTGTATTTATTTAAAGTTAATGTTTTCATTACGAAAAAAATGTGATACTATGTAGAAATATTACTCTCTAACATTAGTAATTAATTATTAAATTAAATGCAACACATGTGAAAGCAATTGTTAGTCGTTCAATTAAATTTTTAATCAATAACACACCCTTAAGATATGTAATATTTTTACACAAATTATTTTATTGTTATTCTAATTAAATTTAGTGTTTATATTTTATCATTTTTACATAATTTAATTGTTTCAAAATAATTTGTATTAGATATACAATACATCTTAGTGATGAATTTTGAGACAAATAAAGTGTTAATAAAAAGTTCAACACATTTAAAAAATTAATCTAGTTTCTTTCAGATAAATAGATTTTCAAAACAATAACAAGTTTCGTTAAAACTTATAATGTAACTTGTAAAATAATCGTTATTTCAGGTACCAGGTTTAGACCCCTATCATTGGACATCCCCAAGCCATTGTTTCCAGTAGCAGGATTGCCGGTAATTCAACATCATATAGAGGCTTGCTCAAACATTCCTAATCTTAATGAAGTTCTGATAATTGGATCTTATACCGCGTCAGATTTACAACAATTTGTTCATGAAATGATGAGAGCTTATGGATTAGTTATAAGATATTTGCAAGAATTTACCCCGCTAGGAACTGCTGGTGGCATTTATCATTTTCGAGATCAGATTTGTGCGGGTGATACGAAGTTGTTCTTTATTATGAATGGAGATGTCTGTGCAGACTTTCCTTTAATGGAACTTATGGATTTTCATAAACGCAAAGGATCATTGATAACAATGATGGCAACAGAAGCTACCAGACAACAGTCATTAAATTATGGTAGTATTGTTTTAGGACAAAATAATGATGTTGCTCACTATGTAGAAAAGCCATCAACTTTTGTCTCTCATCTAATTAACTGTGGAATTTATATAACTTCGCCAGATATTTTTCAAACAATGGCAAATGCATTATATGATAATCACCAACATGATTATTTGTCGTATGTTATTTATCAAAATTATTATTTTGTGTATGATTAATTAATTGGATATTTGATTACTGATTAATTAATGTTGTTTAACAGATCAAATATATTGAATAGAGCACAAAATGGAAACGATAAAGATCCAGCGCACATTGCTTTAGAACAAGATGTATTAGCCAAATTGGCTGGAAGTGGAAAACTATACGCTTTGCCAGTCAATAACTGGTGGTCTCAACTCAAGACTGCAGGTTCTGCCATTTATGCCAATCGCCATTATCTAGCCTTATATCGTATGAAAAATCCTGAAAGACTTACACATGCAGCAAGTTGTTCATATCACATCATAGATGATGTCTACATTCATGAAACCGCTAATGTGCATCCTACTGCCGTGGTGTGTATTTTGCGAAGTATTATTTTAACATTATAGTTATTATAGTAAGCACTCAATAATCAAAATACGGATAATTCTAAGAATAAAAAGATTTAAGTATTGCATTGAAGGTAATAGTTACATGTCATTTTTTTAACTTTTCAGTTAGGGCCTAATGTTAGCATTGGACCAAATGTAATTATCGAAGCTGGAGTGAGGATTCGAGAGTCAATTGTAATGGCCAATGCTCATATTCAAGCACATTCAATTGTTTTATATAGTATTGTTGGAAGAGGTAGTCGGGTAGGTGAATGGGCAAGAGTGGAAGGTACACCTTGTGATCCAAACCCTGATAAACCTTTTGCAAAAATGGAAAATTTACCTCTGTTTAATATTAATGGTAAATTAAATCCTTCCATTACAATATTAGGTAAACATAATATCAATCTTTAAACTATATACATTGTTATGCATACTAATTAAAAAATTAACTCAGCAATTATAACATGTTTTAATATGAATAATAGAAGTAATAAGTAAATTATGACTAAAATTTGTATATTTATTTTAGGGACAAGCGTGAGCTTAGCTTCAGAAAAAATTTTATTGAATTCCATTGTTTTACCGCACAAGGAACTCGTGCGTAATTTTAAAAATGAAATTATTCTTTGAATTTTTTTACAACATTTATGTTATAAAATCTACAAAAACGCAAAGCCTGTATTGACATGTTTTTGTAGTACTAGGTCTAATTTTACATAATAATAGATCTAGTCCAAAGAAAACGAATCTGGGGTACATTTTACTGAAATTTATTTGTAAATTTACATTTTACATATAATTTTATAAAACTGTTATATAATAATCCCAGTAAGTAAAAATCTGTTGAACTAAATAAAATAACATACCTCAAGATTCAAAAACATTCATCATGTTGCATATGATATATTATATTTTGATATTGCAGGATTAAAGCAAAAATAAATATTATATAATTCTTAATTAAAGTTTACATTGATTCTGTTAAATTGTTTCCTAACCATAACAAACAAGAAGTGACTAATTTATCATTATGCACATAGACCTGTATATTAAAAACTTTATATATACAATTCAAATGTTAAATTTGTATTTTTAAAATTATGATAAGTTATTTTATCATAGCTGATGAACAGTTTTTTACTTACTGGATTACATTTTATTTATTAATTTACCCTAATAACAAAGAATATGTTTGGTATTAAACAATTCTACAGTATAATATAGGAATATTTCAGTTAAATTTGTTTGAAATATTTTGAAAATAGAGATATTTAGCTGGATCTTTGCATGCATAAATATGTGTGCCTTAGATTCGTCTTTTATAATTGATTTAATTAAAAAACAGATTTTCTAATATTATATCATACACGGAGAGAAAAGATCTAATTAAAATTATTAATATTTTAGTAAGGTGGACATTTATTGGAAATAATTAAAAAATTACTATCTTAGGTTAGCAGAATCTATCACCATGTTGACAACTATTGTCTACTTCAAAACAATAATTATCGACAAAGTAATACACGCTATTAATTTAAGATAGTAATTTGTATTACATCTTTTCTTTCCATATAGTAATAGATTTTGTAAGATAAATTTTTGAACTTTATTGCATTGTATACTACAATGATTTTTACATAATATGTACGTATTATATAATGGTTTTTTATACTGATATGTAAAAGTAAAATTTCAAGCGGTTGTTTATTTATTTTGAACGATTTAGTGCACTTTCTGTTGTACATTTTCAGACAAAATACTCTGATATTTTTGCTCTTTTAGTATATTTCCATATCATAAAGAAATATGATAAGCATAGATATTTATTTTGGATAACAAATTGTGTTTAATCAATTTATACTTTCTTTTGAATCGATAATAAAATTGTATGCTGAAGTATTTTGAATATAGTCTATTATAAAGCATATTATTTAAATAATTTTCGCAGAACATATGAATTTATTAAAGGAGCTATATTTTAACATTGTTATTTTCAAGAATTGGAATGGAAAGTACATTTAATCATGCGAGAGACTGCTTGATATTTCACCTATAAGTGTATAAACAATTTTGCATAATTTTTTATTGGATATTTGTTGAACGACGCACAAATATAAAAGGAGAATCTATGCTATTCTAGTTTTAATGTTACTATTTTGTATGTATTAACATGCATAAAATGTTAAATTATTTATTTTTGATTACAAAATAGAAGAGAAGAAAAATATTTAAGTAAAAATTTACATTCTTATACGATTTTATAAATTATTTTATATAGTGCAATATTATAAATAATTATAAAGTAATTCTACGTGATATTTTTTTTTAATTTCGTTATTTAACGATTTTCTTATTGATAGTACAACTGTTTATGCATAGTCTGTCTATACACAGAAAACTTGCTGATTCTTTTAATCATTTAAAATTTTTAATTAGTTTTATTCATCTTAAAAATAAAAAAAAAACGCTAATAGATATATTTCACCAGCAAATCCACGTTATTGTCATATTTTTACAACACACACGCCGAAAATACTACTTTTTATTTCTGTTGACTTATGAACAGCGGTATTTCTTCTGTTGTGAAAAATTAATAACTTATGTAAACCCGACACTCGTAGAAAATTGTCTATTTTGCGTCCTTTGTTACATAATATACTATTGTTTTAGATATTTTTAAGTTATTAGTTCTTCGTATTGGGCTATCAACTAAAAACCATTTATTTCCTCCGTAAGTAACAATTACTATTGTATTATACAACACATTTCTTTTTGTTATCATACATTGTTTATACAATTGAATACTTGTTAATAAAGTCTCTTTCTTAAATAAATCATGACATATTCGTAATGGCATTGATCGGGCTGGCCTGATCAAGGTCTAATAATGGGTGTCATATGGGTATTACTATGGATTGGAGAATGCTTATCTGACAAAGGAAACTTTACAACCCGATTAGGTTAACCCTAATAAGGTCTCAATTAGATAAATCCAACAAGAACTCCTGAGGGTTTATGATCAGGTCTTGATAAGATTAACGGATTTTAGCCTAATTTTGCAATGCTCAAAGGCCTTGATAAGACTATCGTCAAATAAGTATAATGGACCGTGTTCACGTCCTGATTATAGCCGGATTATACCCTGATCATTGTTAAGTAATATATTATTTGCTCGATTAGAATAATATATTTTAGGCCAATTGAAATTTCTACTTGGGTGTTCATAGGTTAACTGAAATTATTTGTATTCACTCCGTTCTGGAAAGGACAAGAAATTTTTATTTCTAAACTATCCGTTGAATTAAATTATATTACAAATCTCTTATTGGTCTTCTGCATAATCTACAAAAACATCAATCAGATTAATCCAGTTATTATTATAAATCTTTATACATTTTACGAGAATATGAATCTGCACAGAAAATTTTTCATAACTCTGAATAAATACATTAAAAACGCAACGGTGCGTGAAAGATTCTCTATGCATATTTTTACAAGAAAGGTCAAACTTATTATTTATCTTGAACTATCTTACTGATACATGTTATTCTAAATTATACTTTTATTTCTTTACAAAGCTCGTCAAATTATCGTAAAGATAGCATGCATGATACGTAGGAATATAATATATTTATTATCTAGAAAATAATCAATAAAATAATTAAAAAATTGTAATAATAACTTTTAAGACTAGAATTATTCAACCTACAGTTTTAAACGTAACCATAGATATTGATTGAAGTTTTCCGTACGTTAATACAATTGGTTTTTCAATTCCTAACAAAAATAATGAATAAACTTGCTTTATAGCTGGCCCTGTTCTGACCCAAGGTATAGAGTTGCTACAATCATAAATATTATCTGTTAAAATCTTAGCAAATTATTGTTATTTTATTAAAAATGAAAATTTCACAATGATAAAAAATGCTGTTCATGATTTAAAAAAATACGTACTCTGAGTATGGCATTGTAGTGCAGAACAAGAGAATTTGTTTAATGCTATCGATTTATTAAGTTACAGAGTAACAATTTTATAACGTGAAATAATGACTGATGTAAATGATGGAAAATGAATAATGTTATTTGAATTTTTATGTCAACTCATTATCTTATGTAACCTTGCAAAACTATTTGATTTGAAGAAAGAAGTCCAAAAATTTGTGAATTCCTACATGATTTAAAATGTAGTAAACTTAATCAAAGATTCAAGTTAATTTATATTACTAAACAACAGGCGCAGTAAAATCAATTTGCTTTTAATTAAATAAATAATATTTGATGAAATGCAGTAAAAATATAATAAATGTGAGATTTTTAATAAAAATATTAACTCACGCATCAATTTTGAGTTGTTGACTTTTGTCTGTTAAATTCTGACTTGGAAATATATAAACAAGTAAAAGCGATAACTGATGAACTGCACGAAATATGGTGTGACAAAAATGTCTGCAAATTTATATATATGCATTATTGGTAACTCAAAATATTTGACTATTTATATTACTATTAAAAACTAATTTAACAAATTTTTGGCACTATTTTTGTATGTTTGTTTAAACAATATATTGTTGATGCATGTGAGTATAAAATGAATTTTAAAAATAATCTAAAATTAAAATGATAAATGATCTATTTCTATAGTTTGACATTTATGATAAATAATTTCCTTACATTATTATAATGCTATGATCAAAACCATATTGTTCTTGTATTTTTTTTAGACTAAAAAACAACTAAAAAATTAATTTAAACTATTAATGTCATTATTTTTAGAGAAAAATAAAAGATTTTGCAATCGCAAGTAGACACGCAGAAATAAGTACACTCGACGCTCCCATTTTCAGCGAGATCGAGACCGGAAACGCTCCCATTTTCAGCGGGGTACAATTGCGCACGTGTTTAGCGCATGTATATTTTCATTGGTTACTTCTATTCGGTTGTTTCGGTTGCAATCTGTCTTAAACTGTATACAATTATTAATGAATTAAGCAAGTTTAAATTTCCCGCCAGCGATATTCAGTTATTATTGGTCAAACAGCGAACCGGATATAGCGTTTCAATAACGAAACAAATGGAACATTTCCGCTGAAAATGGGGAATAAATTTCGCTGAAAATGGGAGCACGTTGAAAATGAGAAGGTGGAAAATGGGAGCGTCGAGTGTATTCGCTAAATCAGCGAATATCAATTGTACTAGAAAATATTTCGTATTTCGCTGATTTGGTAAATTCTTTCAAAAGTATTTAGAATTTAATAACAATTACAACTATAATTATAAAAAATCAAAAGTTCTTTTCTTTTTTTGTAGAAACTTAATATAGTTTGTATTAGCATGTAATTAAACCCATGGGAAAATAATATTCTAATTTTTATATAAACTATAAAATATATTAGAATCTAAATTATTGAATTATTTAAACCTACCGTATAAACGCAAAAATGTATTCTCATTAAAATTGGAAGTAATACGTTGAACATCAAATACCATCTATATATTTTTTCAACATTGTTTATGTATCTTATACAAACAAATTAATTAATTTTAAAATCATAGTAATTTTTGAAATTATACATTAAGAAAGATTGAAAAGTTAATGCACCACAAAGTACAGTTTATGGAAAATAAAATTGCCCTACTTTTATGTTTTAAATATCTTTGTCTAAATAAATATTAAAAGTCTAGTTTAGTGACAGGTTCTATATGAAGGTAGTCGCCCGTGTCAAAATTAAACAATATATTTCATTTTTAAATCTAACAAAACTAACTTTCAATAAACAATTCAAAATTAATTTGTTAAGCTATTTTTGTTTATCTAAATTTGTTTATCTCAATACTTGGGATATTATGTTCTTTTATTTTGACACATGTGACTAGTTTTACATTAAACTTGTTAAACTAGACAAGAATTTAATTTATATCAAAATTGATTGAATTCCTTCATATGAGAATTGCTGAAAATTATAAAGAATATAAAATAGCATGACAAAAACCGTGCTTATATATTCTAGACTTTTCTAATTTCCTATACTGAAAATAGAAATGTCTTAAACTTTCCTAAACTGAAATAAAATATGAAAATTTTCCAATCTTTCTTTCATCATTTACACTGACAATTTTAATTTTTGATGTTGAATTATACAAAAGCGTAGCGTATGCTTAATTTCTCTGCTTTCCAAAGAAAAATCAGGAATATAACTTCCGTCACTTAATAAACTTTTTATTTGTTTGCTAAAAAAATAAAGATTAATTATGTCATGGTTTTAGGTTGATATATTTAATTATTTATTACTTGGTATAAAAATAATGCCAATAATAATATCATAAATAAAATCAACAAAGGAAAACAATTTCTTTGAATAGATAAGTGTCATAGAGGATGATAAAAAGTAAACATAAAGAAAATCATAACTTTATTGAAACAAAACATGTATCAAAATTAGAAAAAACTAATACCCTGTTAAATATGAAGTATTAAAACATAATTACGTGCAAAAACATATGTCCATTTAGTGTTTACGTATTTGTTTTGATATGTATTTGATTGTATTTTACGATTTAATTTGTATAATAATGTATATTAAAATTTTTCTTTATGCGGTTAACGTAGACTTAACTTTACCTCAAAATCATTAATTTGAAAGTTCCAAATTGAATGAACATTTGAAATATTAAATCACTCGTCAAATTCATTCCAACAAATATAAACATAATTGTTAGCTCATTTCCTCTTGTCACACCATATTGTATCTTATCAGCAATTATTTTACCATCTTGGTTATCCAATAAATCATCGTTACCAGGCTGTGATTTCTGTAAAAATGAAAATTATTTAAACCAATACTTATCTCTATTGCAATACTACACTACACTTCCCCATAATCATCCTGGTCGAGACCGGAAATTTGTCACAATCATTGGGATATAATTGCGCAAGTTATTGGCGCATGTATAATTTCATTTGTTATTTCCATTGTGTTGTTTCGTTAGAAATTGTGTAATTATGTTGTGTGAATAACTGTTTAAAATATAAAATTAAATAATTAAGATGAAAAGGAAAAGTGACTTTGCTTTGCATTATTAAAACCCATATTAAACTATACACAATTATTATTATAAATTAAACAAGTTTAAATTGCCCGCCATCGATATTCAGTTTTACACTCGACGCTCCCATTTTCAGCGAGATTGAGACCGGAAACGCTCCCATTTTCAGCGGGTGCAATTGCGCACGTGTTTAGCGCATGTATATTTTCATTGGTTATTTCTATTCGGTTGTTTCCGTTGTAACCTGCCTTAAACTGTATACAATTATTAATGAATTAAGCAAGTTTAAATTTCCCGCCAT
>JABFPN010004742.1:0-14494 GCA_022817305.1 Leptoteleia sp. ZL-2020 | reverse complement strand
TAGTTCCCTTGTTGAATATTCTTAATTAATATAATTTCCTCTAAATATGACTTACACTTTGATACCCAAAGAATCATCTGTATATGAAATCCACATTCCACTAGAAGTTGTGTTCAGGCGACTTCTAGATGTGGTCGAAGACGTTGTTTTTCTCTGTCTGACAGTTCCTCCACTACTTGAATGCGCAACCATATTTTTACCGGCTGGACGACCACTACGTCCTACAATTGTTGAACTTGCTGGAGCAGGCTGTTAAAAAAAATTTAAGAAATTTTAATGTTCATATTTCAACAATGTAGTTTAAAAGTATAATAATAAATTGAGATTGATAAATACGTAGTAAAAATGAACTGTAATTACCCATTTGAAAAAAATTGCTTTAAAAATAATAAAAGAAATAAATAAATAATAAAGAGTATAAACATATTACTTAAATTAAAAAAAAAATTTCATAATCAAACTTACCATACTGATGTTTGTTTACAGATGTTTGCTAACTGTACAATAATCTGAACAATAAACGAGGTTGTAATGACAGACGCTTTGACGGCAATTGTCAAAGCTTTGTAAAGACAATGAGATATCAACTCAAGCTGTATTTATTTGGTGCTTCTAAAAATGTAGCAAGTAAAAGCTAGTCCTAAATGTCACAGGCTGTTGATTACTTGAAACGTAAGTGCTGAGTGTTCGATATTGAGTGTTCGGTGCTGACTGGACCGAACGGTTTTTTCACTGTAAACGTGTCTAAATCGAACGAAGCTATAGTCACACACAAACGCGTAAGTATCCACGTGTTGTCATTTCTTACACGTCACCCAGTCTCCATTGAACACGAATTTTCATCGCGAGATGTCGCGGTAAAAAGTGCGGCAAATTTTATATTATTAAACTTGTAGTAAAATTAAATTTTCTTTATCTTTTTATAATTACGTGACGTAAATAGATTGCTACGCGATTTTGCTTGATAGCTAGATTTTTGTGTTTTCTCCGAAGATATGATGCATTAATCTAACAATATTAATTATCCATGCAAAAAAATCAAATAAAATTGAATTCACAGTAAATAAAAATCTTACTTAAACAGAAAAAAATATAATTGGCTACCTTCTGCAGTGGTTTCAAATACATTACGTTATCATTTTTTGATTATTTCAAAACAAAGCTCTTCGTAAAGTTACAGTTGTTGGATAATATGTGCGCGTATCGGCGCCAAATATAAATTTATTAAAAAATGTATAACTTATTGTTTTAGTTGGTTTTTTTAACAAAGCATGTAATTTAGTTGAAATAAGTAATATCTCTTACTTGTGTTCAAATAAATTATTTAATTGATGTAAAAACAAAACACAATCATTCCATTCAAAGCTGCCGATAAAAATGTATTTAACTGAAGTGATGTAAACAAAGCAGCCAGTCTAATATTTTCGTCACAGGTAGAATGTTGGGATTCCGCTTAATTTGTAAGTGAATATTATAATTATTGTTCATAGATTAAATTTATCAATGTAATATTTATTTAATGTTTTAATATACATAAGAAAAAGTTATAAAAACTATATGTTTATGGGTGAAAATTTGTCAAGTTAACATTTAAAACTGCAATAATCATAAAGCATTTATTTATGAATTTTCATACAAATTAGAATTCAGTTTAATCAAATTTAACTATTGAAAGAGTATTTACATTAGCTGTAAAATGAAAACAAATTGTAAATATACTTCAAATAAAATTAATTAATTGAACCCAATTAAATAACTTTTAGTTCAAAGTTAAGTTATTTTACATATTTTATATTAGAAAACTTCGTTATTTTACAAAATAAAAATTAATCATTAAATAAGAAAAATGATGTAAACCGGTATAGATCTAATCGATAAATTATTAAACATATTTCTGTTATAAATAATAGTAAAATTTCAGTTATAAATTGAAAAGTATTAAAAATGGCTTTTATGATCAACACTTTTACTTCTTTCAGTAGTTAAAAATTTTACTTTTCTGTCATATCCATAAATTCTCGAAATATCATTTTTTTACATCCTACCAAATGATATTCACCATCCCGTTGTTCTAATCCAAAAGTTCATCTAATCGACCTTGTCGCCCATTACCGCTAAAAATTTCTAATCACCAACGCAGCGCGATTAAAGAATAAATCAAGCGCAATGATTGTATTCATTTCAATTGGGTTTATCATCGTCATCTTTCGAATTGGTTGCATCCCTTCTCTTGCGCGACCTCGCATCCTCTTAGCGGTTGATCGGCTCACCGTTAGATGTCTCCCGCGGCACGGCTGTACCGTACAAATTTTAAAAGTGAATGGCAAGCGAAAACACACGGGTATCGTCGAAATTAGTGTCTGGGTGCGTACGATTGATGACGATAGTGCGTGTGCGTGAACGGTCAACGGAGCAACTGGGTGCAAGGGCGTCGCAGAAGCCGGCAGTTGACCGCCAGTAAGACGAGTCCCATCACTCTTGTCAGCAGCTCTCTCGGAGGCAGCTCTCTCAGCTAGCCGTCGATCCAACGACAAAGGCGCCGCGCGACGATGTCCTCGCGATGCGATGCGTTCTTTTATCGCCGATGATAAATCGTCGATGATTTTTGGTAAGCTCACTGTACACCTAACCTAAAAGCCCTGAGACCCGCCGCCCCTTACGCTCAGCATCCCTCCCCCTTAACCTCAATACCCTACCTCGTCGATTCCAATTTCTAACCTCAAAATCGATGAAAGCGACGGCACGCATTTTGAGGTTATAATTCAGCTAGTTTGTTTGTTTTGGATGTCAAAAATTGCTCGCCCCCCGACTCCCGCGGCCACTCTTCACAAGCCAACAACGGCTCTCTCTTTTTTTTGGCCCGAGTTCGCAAAGTGTGTGGGTGCGCGAACTTTGTTTATCGTAACACAAAATCCGCCTCCATGTGAAGGATTGATTAAATTTTGAGTGGAAATTTTGCCACTTTAATTACATCTTTCACGGAGGTTGTAATGACGAAAGTACGTTGTATAATGTAGGCGTGTTGGCCACGATGTGTAATGTCAATTGCGGAAGAAGTTTCATTATCTTTTCTCGGCGCAGTTTTTTTTCCTTTTTATATCGCTTTTTTTGTCCTCGTCGTTCCTTTAGAATTCCATTTTTTATTGAAATCGCTAGTTAAGAGAGTCGTGTTTTGTGCTTTATGACAGCGTGAATGAAACAAATGTAGTGAAATTAATTTGCGAATATTTGGTAGTTTAAAGTGGATTTCAATTGGAGTTTTATTGTAACTGTTATCAAGATTGTGTTTGATCATTTTTAGTTTTATTGGTGTGCAATTGTGTACGACGATTGAAGTTGTTTGTTTCTTGGAATTTAAATTATTTTGCTGGCTCAAAGTAATTATGTATTTTTACATAGGTTTATGTAGGCGTTTGTAAATATGTTTTAAGAATCGAAGTGGATTGTAACTTTATCAGACATTAGCATTGTTATGATAAAATGTAATTAAGTGAATTGGTTTAAATGAAGTCACTGATTTCCCTTTTCTATATTAATATTTTAGGTAAATACTTAAGTTAATTAACAATTATTTAGGACAATTTTATTTTTTGATGAAAGAGAACATATATCATGTTCGTTGACAGATTATTGAATTAAGTAAAATAAATTTTTTTAAAATAATTTTTAAACTCTAGTTTATTAATTTTTGTTATATATTATATATGTTTTCATTGATATATATACTGTAAAATCTAATAGAAGAAAAATTTATTTTTTGATGACTTAAAAATAGATTAAAGTGAAATCACAGGATTATAGTCACAGAGTTAGTATATTTTAATTGATTATCTTTAAATAAATTATGATTAAAAATTTTAACGAGCAATAAGCTACTCTTTTAACACAGGAAAGACTATATCGCTACAAAATAAAATTTTTATCACATAACATAACTCAACTTTTGGAATTCATTTTTTTTTAATTTTGTAAACAATTTCCAAAAGTTACGTGATTATAAATCATAAAAATGAATATTGTATAATGAACATATATATTTCATTGTAAACAAATGACTTATCATTGAGAAATTATAATAATAAATGTTAAAATAATTAAAAGTACACTCATCTAGCAATTAACGACTGGTTCACCTTAATATATTTAAATTTTGATGCAAATTTTCAATATATATATCTTTAAAATTACTTTAAAAATGATAAATTTGATATTATTTTTATTTCAGTAATTAATAAAATTATTATTAAAACTAACTCCTGTAAAAAAATTGTATAATATAACACACAATTTTTTACTGTATATAAAAAAGTTTGCTATTAAGAAATAATATAAAAAAAGAAAAAGATTTTATTCGGTTGTTATTATATTTATATCTATTACCACACTTAATCAGTTCAGAAATATAATAGTGACGCGTGCTTCAATCATTACAAACATCAATAATTGAAATAATAGAATGAATGTCAAGAACAAACTTGAATATGAAATTGACTTTTTACTTTTAATAGATTAAAGTCCAGGCATGAACCAAATTTTCAAGATCACTTTACCTTCAATAAATAAGAGTATTTTCTGGGATAAAATTGTTGATTATAAAGTTCTGCAACTTTTCAATTCAGTGAAATTTCACTTTATAAATTATACGATGAGCAACAAAATTGTTCAAGAGTTGTTCTAGGAAATAAAAACAGAGGAAATTTAAATTTAATTTCATTAAAAATAATTTCATTAAAAATTTAAGATTTGTTTTAAAAATCTTTTATATTCTTTTCAATATTAATAAAAAGTGTTGTTATCAATTCTAATAACAAAATAAACATCGTGTTCTTAATATTAAATTATGTTATATTTTATTGTTTATAGATGTTAATTAAATGCATATTTTATTGTTATAGATATTGTTTGTATAGGAAGAGTGCCAGTAGGATGGGCAAGCTCTTGTCAAAAATTTTTGGCAACAAGGAGATGCGCATTCTTATGTTGGGTTTAGATGCTGCAGGAAAAACTAGTATCCTTTTTAATCGTTACAACTATGATAATAATCAGTATTAAAGTGGTTTCCAACTATTATACTTAAAAATAATTATGTAATTAATATTTTTTTTGTTTTATTTGTTTGATAATTCACATTTTTTATTGATTTATTTATGTAGTTATTTTTATATTTTTTTAGTAATCAATCTAATTTTTCTGACAAATGTTTAATTTATCTATTTAAATGTTTTATCTTTGTATGACCTTTGTATGGCATGCATCGCGAAGAGTTGTGCATTTCAACAATAATAATAGTAATTTTTTATCTTAAAGAATAAGTTAAAGTATTTGTAAAATTTAAATTTAATTATTTAAATATTTCAATATATGTCTGTGAAATGATTTGCCAGAGAGAATTGTGGTAAAATATAATAAACTGTCAATTGCTAAAACGAATTCTTCAACATTAAAAGCATTTGTCTCTATAGCACGCCTACGCGTAAATATCGCTGAATATTAGATAATGACCAGAGTTTTCTTTTCTTTTTTTTTTCATTCAAGCACTAATTATGGAACTTATTCTAAACACATACATATAAGCTATATATTTTCTTAACTCCTTGTACCAGCTATATTGTATAAACTTAAATTAGGTCAATCTGTCACCACTATTCCTACTGTAGGATTTAATGTGGAAACAGTCACATATAAGAATGTCAAATTCAATGTCTGGGTAAGAAAATATTTTATATTTTATAACAAACTATAAGTTATTCTACAAAATGGATTATTTAAATCTAAAAGTATGTAAAATAACCCAAAATTAACCATAACAATATTTCAGGATGTTGGCGGCCAAGACAAAATTCGTCCACTTTGGCGCCACTATTACACTGGAACACAGGGACTCATTTTTGTAGTCGACTGTGCAGACAGAGATCGAATTGAAGAAGCTCGTCAGGAGCTGCATCGAATTATTAACGACAGAGAAATGAGAGATGCTATTATTCTTATTTTTGCTAACAAACAAGATCTTCCGGATGGTAAGGAATTTTTTAAACATAAATTTATTTTCTTAATGTAACGGATATAATATAAACAATTTATCATTATTTAATTAATCCTAAGATATAAGGAAAAAGTACATATAAAGTTTCTGTATTAACTTATCAATGTCTAAATACCATGACAAAGGTAAATATGAAGAACGACTGCTATTTTCCTTGAATTTTAAAACGAAAAGACTCATGCATTTTCAAGTCTTAGAAGTTTCATTTGCATCCCATAACATGAATATTTGAAGTGCATTAAGGAAATATATTTTAGGTAAAATCTTAATCCTTTAATAAGCATATAATGAAAGTACAATTATAAATTTAAATTAAATAATATATAATATAATTTTGATATTTTAGAATTATTAAACTAATTATTGTAATTTTCTTTATTAATATGAAGTTTGCAGATACTTTATTTCAATTAGTTTTGCAACAAAGTTTCACAAATTTTATTAACCAGTATTAGTCTCTTACTTTAAACATTAAATATATGTTTATTTGTAATCTTTTAATTTAACGTTATATAAAATCATTTTCTTGATTTCATATTGTTAAATTGTATTGCTTCAATTTTGAGATGAATTGAATTATAAAAATAATGGTAGCTTAGTTAAAGTAAAAGAATGTGTAATAATTATCTTATGATGAAACAATCGACTTGCAATTGTTCTACAGTAATTATTAGTTTTTGTATATTTGTTAATAACAATTGTTTTCAAATATTTGGCATAAACTAGTAAATCATTCCATTCTACAATAACACATTCACTTTGCAAACGTCAAATTATCAATACATTGCAAACAATGTTATTCAAATAAAATGAAATTCATTTTAGAAATAAATCATTTTTAGGTGTCAATTTGTCATCGTTTTGTTATGGGAACACATTTTTCAAATAGTATAAGTTTTTGACATATGTGAATTATTGAAATATCATTTTCAATAGGGGATGATGCATGTATAACAAATGTAAACTGGCATAATAGAACTTCAAGAGACATGTGTTGCTGTTTGTCCCTTTCTATCATGCTTTGTTAATATACACTTCTTGCATGTACTATTGAACTTTCAGATATGACGCATACGTTACTGAAAACAGAGTTTCCATTTCATTGTTTTATACACTAATCAAATTTTCTGGGTTGAAAATTGCTCTTAAATTAAAAATGAAATTACTTAATTAGATAAATAAATAAAAATATTTTTTATTTATGGAAATGTTAATATTTATATTAATAGTGAAGTTAATAATTATGTAAATAATATCCTTGTAAAGTTAATTACGTAAAGTAACAAAACTATTTTGTACTTATAGCTTTATCAATCCATTATTAACTTAATATCTTTTCAGTAGATTTTGTTTTATTTTATTTTTCATAGAAAATAACTACTAGTGATTTAAAATAAAAGTCAATATTTAATACTCACATAAGATTTTAATTAAAATTATTTTTTAGATTTTGATATGTTTTAGTGTCAAGTATCTATTCTGTATCTATGAAATCTTCAACTTATAAGTGTATTATATTGAAAATAATTGTCTTATTTTAATTAATGAGATTGTAATCTTAGAATATCAAATTCATTTTTTTACTGAAATTGGATTAAGATAAATATTGCATGTAGAAATATAATAGTCAATATTATTAATATAAATCATTAATTTTCAAAGAAGATTGATTAACGTTAGAAAATTAATTTAATTTATATAAATTATGTAGGTTATGCTATAAAATTGACATTTATGAGGATATAACTCAATATTAATATTAACAACTAATAACAATAATCATAGGCAGAAACAATTTATATAAATTAATAATTGTAACTCAATAAATCTTTGATTTTTAGCGATGAAGCCTCATGAGATTCAAGAAAAGTTAGGTCTGACGCGAATACGAGATCGGAACTGGTACGTCCAACCATCCTGTGGCACAACGGGAGACGGTCTCTATGAGGGTCTTTCGTGGTTAACTAGTAATCACAAATTATGAGCAATTAGTTAGATGCGTTTCCTTCCCCTTACTACCCCTCCCAAACTTGGGTCCGGGTTGATTCGCGGTTGCGAATGCTACCAAAAATTCATGATGAGGAAGAAAAAAATCAATCAAATTAAATGATCGACCCCCCAGAAATTACTCATCTCAATTGCTCTTCAAATCGTTACTTTTTACTCTGATTCGAAGTATGATTGAGAAACCATAAAGCAGAAGGAAAGAGAAACAGAGAAACAAATGCACCATTGCTATCAATTAACGATTGCACATTATTAACAATAAACGATTGTATTATTAATAATAATAATAATAATTATAAAAAAACAAATTAATTTTTCGACTTTGCATTCTTTTTGAACGAATGCGTATCTTTGAAACCAGAAGCCAACTAAAATTGCAAAAGTAATATTACGAAAAATGAGTTAAGAGGGTATCCCAAGTACAACGAAGTTAATTTCTGCGGATTCCCGTTAGAATTGAATATTGATCGATTTTATACAAATTCATTAATACTTTTTCGTCAGAGCGACTTTCGAACAGAGGTTGAACGATTTTTCAAATAGACTATATTAAAAGTTTGAAGTGCGTAAAAAATTGTTTGTCGCAACTTTTGTGAATTTATTTTTACACGTTTGATTAGAATTTAATTATGTCGGGAATAAAATGGCTCGCACTTTGTTTGTACATGATAAATCTTCTTAACAAACATCGTCAAGGCGAGATGTATAAAATTGTTTGTTTCATAGTCGTTAAGGTCTTAGGCTTAAAGTTATTGTCACGAGGTTTTTTATTTATTCGGTACGTTGTACGACATTGTCCTTTATCCCGACGACGAATCACATCCGACGTGCTCCGGACTTTTCGGTACCGACCACATTTTGGGACACTGCAATTCAATTTCACAAAGTTTCTTATTCTCCGAGAATCTAAATAATGAAGCTACATCCTTGGTAAACGTGAGCTTTTTAAACGTTTATTTAGAAAATCATTGGAGTATAGAATTGAATGCAAATCAAGTTGCAGTGTCTCGTTGTTTTTCTCGCGACCACACATTCCATGAACTCTTTTTGTAATTGTATTGCTCGATGCCAAATTGGGACAGCTGATCGTTCGTCGCGTATCTTTTATTATTAATTTATTGAACTTGCTTTACTTTGTACTATCCCTGAAGGAAGAACTTTGCACGTGATCTTGTAAAGTGGATTTTAATTGTATGCGTATACATAAAGTGTTCATGTACGAACAACAAGTATAAAACTAGACATGGGCTTGCGTGACAAGTTTTTTTTTGTCGGGGATTTCTATATCTTCTATACTTCCCATTGAGAGACAATACGTAAATGCCACACAACCGATAAACGAGGTTCCGTAAACGGGACGAGATTCGATTGCAATTTTACGATGATGATTTTGGAATGCTGCTTCCGACTTGGTATTTTGTTCAGATGTAGATATGTAAAAAAGTGAACAGGAAGAATAATCAAAGATTGTGTAAAATAATGCATGAGAATACTTATTCCTAGACTTATATAAATATATATATATATACATATACATATAAATATATTATATAAAACATATCACGATGATAATTTATATTGACATATTAATTATTGATAAAATTGTCCACTTCGTTATTTTAATATACAAAATTGCAAGTTTTTTATTATTAATTTTTTATTACGTGAATTTGTTATCAAAGCATTCGTAATGATCAAAATACTGGCCGGCAAAGGTGTTGGATAATGGCCTTATAATAAAGTAGTAAAAATATATATAAAAGCATTGATTAGGTTTACTCAATATTTGTGAAAACTTCGGATCTTCTCCCGTTTCGGAGTGCGACTCCGATATCATCGACGACGCATAAAAGTTGCTTACAAAGGATTATATTTGTAAAGAGGATAAACAAAACAAAATGCACATTCATATAACGACGTAACAGGAGTACCCGATTTTTCCACTATGCTGCCATTTCGGTACGTGTTAAGACTGGTATTTGATCGTAACGATTTAATTTCGATTAATTAGTATCACTCAGAATACGACCTTACTTGTATTCACACATGATTATGTTTTCCTCGGCTTCGTCGAAATGTTAGTAGCAGTTGTACACTGACTTTAGAATTTTTCTCTCAAAATTTTTCGAAATTGAATAATAGAAAGAATAAGATAATTAAAGGAAATTTGATTAATGAACAGTAAGAACAGAGAGCGTTATTTGAATGTAAAATATCATTATGTTGCAACATTAGAATATCATTTTTTGTAATTGTCAGATTTTGACGAATATCAATAAAATATATTTGAGAATGTTTTATTATGAAAAAGGTGTTGTTTATTTACAAATAGATTTCACAATTATTCGATGCACAGATATTTTACATTTTTTTCCTTTTTATTAAATTTAAAATAAATAATGTATTTGTAGGTATATTATTTTTGTTTTATTGAAGTTTATATATATTCAATAATTGATAGGGATTGTAATAATGAATAAAATATATTTGCATATTTTGCAGATAGTACTTAGAATAATTGCATTGATTTACGAAACTACCATATTTAAATTTAATAATTATAAGGATAAAATTAACAATTTAATTTTGTTGAATAGATTTATTTTCATTATATCAAGTTAATGCCTCTCTATTGATAATTGAAATTATAGTTAATTAAGTAAATTATGATAACAATAATGATGATGGCGTTATGATGAAATGCATTACGACAGTAAATATGTAATAATAATAACAATAATCTAATAGTAGCATTAACATTTTTCATCAAAATAATTTATATTTATGCATTACATATACCTTTCTAAATTGTAAAAATCATTATAAATGAGAAAAATGTTTTAGAATTACAGTTTAAAATATCGATTTTCAGACATGCATGATTAAATTTGCATTTTTTTACAAATAAACCATAAAATTTATTATTGCGAAATTCAGAAGTAGAATATTTTCATATAAAAATTAAAGCATATAAACTATTGTTTAAAATATTTTATTAAGAAATATATACATATATATATATATATATTAATATAGTAAATATTTTAACATTGAACTAATTTTTTACAAACTGTTAATGAAATTTTAATTTAAATGTATTTAATTTTTTTCAGAGAAACAGTTTACTCTTGGCAAATGTTTCATCGTCAACATTTTTGTTAATAACAACAATAATAAAAATATTAATAAAACAATTTGATGTATTGTAGGCAAATCAGAGGAAAGTCACGTATGAACACGACAGGTCTTGGACGAGGATAGTGTATGTTTGGCTCTTATTACGAGAGTATATTTCAATGGACCAATTTGTGGAACGTAAAATCAATATCGATTGGACGTGGAGTGAACGGACAATCTGGGAAATGCCTTGGACAAGGCTGGAGCGCGTGGAAGCGCGCGACGTAACTCGCACACGAGGAGCGGCGCCCGTCACGTGGTACGCGCTCGAATTCGATCGAGCAATTAGCCAGTAGCGTCATGGCAGCGTACTCATCTACGCGGCACACCCACACGCGTCATACATTGTACGCTGACCGCGTAGTATGCGGTAGTATGCAACTGGTGCGCTCAGAGAATCTTTC
Source organism: Leptoteleia sp. ZL-2020 (assembly GCA_022817305.1). Classification (NCBI taxonomy): domain Eukaryota; kingdom Metazoa; phylum Arthropoda; class Insecta; order Hymenoptera; family Scelionidae; genus Leptoteleia; species Leptoteleia sp. ZL-2020. The sequence continues at coordinate 2,863 of JABFPN010004742.1, read as the reverse complement.
CTAATGAATCGCGCACGATCGTTTGCACGCCCACACCGGCACCGCTTCCTCTTCGTCTTCCTTCACGTTCAAGTTCATCACCGCGAAGCCTTTAATAGAGTCAACCGGTCTCATTACCTTTCACGTGTCATTCGTTTTAATTTTGTGTTTGCGCTAGCTCAAGCGTTCAACAAAAATCACCGCTCCTTAGATTTGCTATATAGCTACCTTCAATGGCAGCAGATTACTCGGAATGTTGCGCATTTAACTTGACTTAATCAAACATTGCTTTCTGATTTCTGTTCATCCATAAGACTTGATGTGTAAAATTCTATCCTTTGAGAATGTGCAGGTACATTGCAAGGAATGGTACACTGAGAGCAATTTATTAGTAGGAATTACTACATTTCGTAACTCGGGAATATCTCTGCGTATATAGTATTCTTTATAAAATGATATAATAAAATGTTTAAAATACATTTTAAGAAAATATTAGACAAATTGTGTCGTTATTACGGAATAGAATCCATTACCTCACAGTCATCAGTCGTGCGTTTTACTACCACTCTATACCGCCTCTTGGAAAATATTAGTCTTTATCAAATTTTAGTGTAAATGTGAGAAAAGTGTGGCCTAAGTAATAGGGCAAGGTGGTAAAAGGCGCAACTGGTAACTGTGAGGCAACGAGTTCTATTCTTTGATCACATTTTTTCCAATGTTGTTTTAAATACCGTGCTATATTATAAGGAATATTATAAATGCATACGTACCCTCGGTTTATTTTGAAATATAGTAAATACTGTAATATATTTGGATACGATTGTTTATATATGCAGACATATGAACACTTTGACGGAATGTGAAAAATTTTTAAATTTTATTTATTTTTTTCAGTTCGTTTGCAAACTTTTGATGTTATATGAAATAGCGTATTTTTATTTGTATACACAGAATACAGTGTGTTTATTACATTGGGTATTTTGATTGAATATTTTTTAATAAAATATTTAATATAGTATACGTGGAATTAAATTCTTAAATGCGTGAGCAAATAAAATTTTAGAATATACGGAGTACTTCTACTGCAGTTATAGATTTTTTTCCGTCTCAAACATTTCGGAAATTTGTTCAAATAAATGGTGTTGGCTTTGAGAGGCTTTGGTGGGAATTATGAGTACAGTATTTGAAATTTTCTTATTTATTTTATATATTATAGATACCCATTTTATTAAATAATAATTTCGGTAAGAATAGTTTTGCAGTATTTAAAATGTTGTACCGTGTTATATGATGTGCACTAGCTGCATACTGACAAAATATTTAAGAACTGATAAAATAAAATTTAAAATTTCATCGGTTACGGCCCCCGTTAAATTACGTTCTTCGGGCCCAATCATATTGCCGTTTTTTTAACGCTGCAAGAATTTCTGTTTTGGCCTTGATATGGCCCTCCGAAGGAAAAATGTGATGTTTGTCATTTGCATTCCAGATTATTAAGCCACTAACAAATTGGCCTACCCAATTTCATTTCTATTAGAGTTCTAACAGACTAGTAGAATTTCATTTGAACTATGTAATTCTGATAATCGTATCTCAAAAATACCCAGCAACTTGATCAGTTAAACTAGATTTATTGATTTATTGATTTGATTAACCAGAAAACTCAAGTTCACTCAACCAGATTACGTTAGTTTAGTCCAACAATTATTAAACCGCCAGATTGTTATAACAAGAATTTATAATTTTCTTTGATTTTCTGCTTATCCCTTTCAGAAGTTGAACTTTATTTTCATGAGTTTACTTAGTACCTTAAAACATAGAATAAAACTTTTAAACAGTATATTATAATTGTGGTAACAGTGAAAAAGTTGTATCATAAAACTTTTACGATGCCACATAATAAACAATAAAGAATCCAATTAATAGAAAAAAAAGATATCGTTCACACATCCGAGTAGGTAATTGTACATACATAGTTCCGAAATAAACATTAAAAAGTTTTATTATACGTATTATTATATTACTTAATTCATATTTAGTGTTCGGCATTGAATCGGCATTGAAATTCAAAGTAACAAACAAATTGATATTTGCATTAAAATATAACTTTCTTTTTACATGCATTCCACATTTTACTCTACTAAAATTTATATCGAAATACTATGAATGTTATGTATTACTATCAATCATGCATTATAACAAATAGCTTCTTAACTAGCTAAATTTGATTTTTTAATAAAAAATATTTCCTCGCATAAAAGTTCTCCTCAGTTTACAATGAAATCCTAATAATTTTCAACTATTTTCATATTACTTTTTCCTCGGTCCACGATTTCACAATATTGCTCTCATCATAAATTTCGATACGTGTAATAATGTTTACGTATCTTTCGCCGCAATTTATACAACGCAAATATTATTAATTCAATATCAAGCGTCATAATCAATAAATAAACAAGCGAACAAATAAATTATAATCGGGAGGCATAAAATGCCGATGGAAAAAGCAATTAAATGGAACGATCGGTATTTCACTATCAATTTCCAGTCGTCTTGGCTGAACTTTTTAAATAAAAAAGTTGACGCTGCCGGTATCTTGACTCCCGAATGAAATAGGAATACGTGATAGGTCGGACGCGCGCGAGTAGTAAGGGCTATATGGTGTCAGACGAGAGCGTGAAATACGGGGATCGATTCGATGATTGCTTCTCCAACGGTCCATAACGCCTGCATAATATATGCATACACCTCTGTATGCGGAAAAGGTCGCGGCTCGTAAACTTTCCCAAAACAAACAAGCCCGCGACCGCAAACAAACAACCAAAAATCCCCCGACCCCCGCGCCCCGCACTCGTCGTTCTCCAATCAAACTGCCACCCCGCCC
>JABFPN010004741.1:0-14494 GCA_022817305.1 Leptoteleia sp. ZL-2020 | reverse complement strand
CACCTGTCACATTACTTTAATAACAAAATTTAAGGAAGAGAAACAACTTACTTTTATTTTACACGGAATTCATATGAACTACAAATGATATTCCTCTAATTTTCAGAGGATGCGTAAATATACAGTCCTAACAAGAAATTCCTCTTATTTTCAAACGAAATCCTCTTCTCGTTATTTTAACCAGAATATCATTTTATTTTGAAACGATTCCTCTGAATTTGAAATGATTTTTTTGAGAGTGTAATATTGGCATTGTAAAGAACTATCAATATTTTTAATTTGATTGCGTTTAAATGTCTATTTTTATTTTAATGATGTACTTAATTATAGTTCAATCTTTTATTTATGAAGAACATTTCTTTTTTTTTCCCCCACTTCGGGACAAAAGCACGTTTTTAGTCGCAATCGTCGAAATATAACTTTTTCGATTATAATTTTTAAACGAAGTTTAAGTTTTTCATTTGAATGTCATTTTTAGACACATAGATAGTGAACGATGACAATTATTTATAATGAAATGTGCTTTATAAATAAAAGATTGAACTTTAATTAACAGTACAACATTAAAATAAAAGTGGATATTTATGTGCAATTAAATTCAAAATATTGATAGTTCTTTATAACGCCGAAATTAGATTCATTTTCATGATACACTCTCTCCCAATTTCCCTATAAAAATTTGAATTATTTATCGCGTTGAACGTATTATTTATACGAAACCTCATAAAAAGCAAAAAAAAAAAAAATAATTTACATTCTGAAAGCAGCTCATGATAACTTGCATAAAAGTGCTTCGCAAACTTTCCCGTATGTTGAAAATAGTGTAAAAAAGTGGTAAAATTTTCTAAAATACTTAACACATTTTACGATGTGCACATCGAGTCACAAAAGATAACTTGCTATAAATCATGCGAGCCACCAAACATTAATTAAATACGTTTCCAGCTGCAAATAAACAACTGTTTGTTCGACTGCATTTATTTGCAAACCTACTGAAGCACAACGCCCAATCTGTTATCCATTCTTTTTCCCATTCATCATTATTATTATTATTAATTAATTTTTCTTTTTTTTTAAGACTCCATGTTATGAACCAGGCTTGTAATTCCTCGCGTAAGGCAATTTCCCTTGCGTTTAACAGTGCTTATGCGAAAACATGCTTCAACTCATAAACTCCTTCCCATTTGCATTTTTTATCAGCCCCACTTGATCTTGAAACTCATTTCAATGATAAAGATTTTCGCAGCGCGATTTACGCTTGGAAAATATCTCGCTTGTTCTTGAATTTCCCATTCCTTTATATATAAGAATTGTCGCTTTCCATTTCTATTTCGCCTTCGAATTGCGAATTTCTCGCGCGCAAATGTAAAGTTAATTTTTCTACGAATAATGCAAAGCCGCGCAATAAATAATGACATAATAACAAACAATGTGTTTTGTTCAGTGCGCGCGCATGGAGCGAGTTTTAAGTGGTTTTCAATGTTATTACAGCGTTAGCGTGAACTTCGCCATTCTTTTTTTTTTTTTTTGCGATAAGATAACTCCCGGATAATCAACGAAACGTGTGTTCATTCATGAAAATAAATTACAATTTGCTGTTCGTGGCATTTTATGATTTTCATTGCAGATCGTAAAAAACGCGATTGCTTTCGATTGTTCCTTGGTAAATGAAGATAAAATCGCTCGCAACACTTGTATAAGTGAACCTGAAAATGGTAACAAGAGTAATCTATGTCGATTGAAGGACCTCTATTAGAAATAAGTCATACATAGCCATATATGAAAAGTCCAAAAGCATATTTTCATATGTTTTCTCATTTTCATAAATGTCTTAAAGTTTTGTTTTTTTAAATTTTAATTTTTAACTTCCACAACCATAAGATACGTAAAAATGCATAAAGAAAATAAATTGCATATAATTTATAGTAGTTTTAAGTTTTAAGTACTTAAATTTTAAATTTTTATGCTTACTTATGTATCATATCCTTTAAGTTACCTGACAATGTATCTAAATAATCCTAGTTTTTATATTGTCAATTTTTATCTTTATCATTTAACCTTCTTGTTAACTTTGTATTTATGCTACAAAACGGAAGGAACGCAAACACAAATGTTACCCGCAGTTACTATTTTCACTGTCAAAATATTTACTTTTGTCGTTCTTGGCAAATGAGAAAATATTATTCATTTTACACAGTTACAAATTTGAGTTGCTTTTCCTTCATCAATTAAATTAAATCTATATAACTTGCATGGGATAAAGCTTTGTTGAAGAATCATTATAAAACAAGATTACATCAATTTGTAATAATCTGAAATGGAAAAAAGAGCTTTTAAATTTCTGAATTTTAGGGCAATATTCATTTTAATTATGTGAATGTTTAATTTATTACAGACTTGTAAGTACTATTGCAACTTTAAACAATGCTGTTTAAAGTAAAAATTTAAAAATTTTGTACCAAATTATATTTTTAATGTATAATTTAATAACAAATATTAAATAATATTATATTAAACAACATAATTATTATATTTCATTACTTTTTTTTTACCAGTAACGATATTGCAAAAATTAATAAATTTAAATCTTGAGACCATATTTTATACATTTGGACACTTCTATATTTAGTGTTAAAACTTATTGTTTACTATTTCTATGAATTGATGTATGAAAGCAAGTTATTAATGGATCTAGGAATGTTAAAATAGATAGGAATTATTTATTAGTAGAAGTGCAGTGAATTTTGTTTACACTTTACTGCTTATCGCTCGGTGTTCCTAGCTGGTTTACTGGTCAAATGATTAATATACATAAGAGTAATCGGCTGAAGCTCTATCATTATATACATTACGTATTCATTGTTGAGTTCATAGATAAATAGAATAATTCATCCGCAAGTCATATGCCGATGACCTGAACTTAAATATAAATATAAATATTAAATGCGGGCATTGAATTATGGATTGGGTTATATAAATACAAAATGCCATTATAAAGTCAATTATTTCACGGATTAATTCTAATGCAAATGTTACCATTGATTGATGTCCTTCCTATCTAATAATTACTAATTGTTGTAACTCGATTACAATTCGCGATATATAACGCGTAATTGAATGTATTATAATACTTGCGATTTATGAGACTACTGTTATATCTTCAATGACATTTAAAATACGATTCAGTTTTTTACTACTTTTTTGTGGAGAATTTAAACTAGAAGAAATTCTAGAGGAAATAAAATTATATAATAAAAAAAATTACTCAGATTTTCGAAATTATAAAAGAAATGAAAAGAAAGATATTGAATTCTAAACAAGTTTATTGGTGTGAAATTTTAAATGAAGATAACAGGTACCCAATAATACGATCGAAAAACACATTGACAACCAAATTATTGACATACGTTAAATTTATATCCGTATTAAAAATTCAAATTGAACCCTGAAAATGGATCTATTCCTAAAGTTTTTAAAGGTGTAAATTATGTTTCGTTCTCGTTTTTAATGCACGTTAAAACTTGGCGCATAAATAAACTCATCAAAGTCCCCATTAAAAAAATGAGCATTGTTTGAAAAACCAGTGTTCTAAATTAAACTGAATGGAAATTGTGAACTCGAGATGAACAGGCATCTGTCACTATCTCGTTCCTGTTACTGTTTTGTTAGATTTTATAATGTCTAAACATATATCGCCGTGACATAAATTAATCGCCCTGATAGACGCATTACTTAATATATTTATACTAGAAACGTGAGCCATAAAATTTTTGATGCGTCTGTCAGCAGGTCATCAATTTTTCAAGACCCGCTTGCACCGGACGTGATATTAAATAGGACCAATTATTAGACATTAATGGCATTTGATTTGACGTCTTTTTTAACTGATTTTAAATGCGCTTCTAATGACCGCGTAAATAGCTCGTTAGGTGTCAGTAGGGGTAATCGATTATTCAATTGCAAAGTCAAGGTTTCGCAGATTAAAATACTTTTTTTTCTTCAATCGCGAATCAACTTATTGTACTCGATTCGGTAGGATTTGTCGATAGCTTTACAGTGCATCGTTTGAAGACAGTGGAATGTAAAATACACGGGGAAAGCACATTTGAGTAAATTTTACAATAAAATTTGGGATTTGAAATCTCGTATGTTTAATATAAAAGCATTTTTAATGAACTTAATAAAAATTTTACTTATTATTATAGTAAAGCTTCGACATTGAAGATTATAAATATTTGGAGATGGAACTCGTTAGATTGCACTGCAGGAACTTATAGTAATAATTACTTTAATTGGTTATAATAAAAATGACCAACTTGCTGAATAGAGATTCTAGGTGCAGTGATTATTTTAATATTTCCTTTTTATTGTTTTAATCATGGATAATGCATGAGATGAAAAATCATACATTAAACATACATGATCAAAGTTAGTATTTTTCACTGGAACGTAGCGTTATATTGATTTATATATATGTATATAAAATCAATAATATTGAACATTAAATACAATTTACATGGCACTTAATTAATTCCAGACAATTTCGTTTATAATTAATCTATTCGTTTTTCACTTTTATCAAGATTAATTTAACTATGACTTTGTCTGAAAACTAACAACCAAATTTTTGCATATACTGCAGTAATAAATATTAAGGGAGTACACCACCCTGATAGTTTAAAAAAAGAGGGTTAAATTGAGAGTGATATCTTTCTGAATCCAATTAATGAGATTAAAAATCTTTTTCTCGGTCATTATCAGGCATATATTAAACTATTAATTTATTGACCACTAATAAATAAAAAAAATTTATATAGGCCTAAAAAGGATATTTAATACAGTAATATAAAATTTGCAAAAAAATAATTGGAAATGAAATTAAAGCTATATAAACATCGCTTTTTATTTATATTTTTTTTTGTAACACATAATGAAACTTTAAAGAACATCTTCTAAATACAATCAGCGTTAAGTGTTGTTTTAAAGATTGATGATCAATATTCGTAGGATAATGTTTTTAAAATTTGTTTAACAACGTTTCTGATAAACTTCGATTAAAAGATTCAGTTTCTTGAAGCGTATCGCGCTCTAACCGTCCATCATTAGTAACCTCCATAATTCATTGAATTTGTAATAAGTTGAAACTAACGTGACCCCGGGGTGACTTGGTATATATTCCGGTCGAGTAAACGAAGGAAACAGGTATAACAAGGTAAACAAGGAATAGTAATGTAAATGAAGAAATCGCACTTTTGCTCGAATTTACGTCAGTTCGTATTAATTTTAATCGAACTTTGCCAACTTTTTTTTTCTCCTTTACCCGCGAGATTTATCCACCAAAATCCACGTAAATTTTACATACTTTTTAACTTCTTATAATCCAACTTTTATGTTCCAAACTTTATGAGCGAGCGAAACAGAAATTCGTGTTTTAAATTTCTACTATTTAATATTTTCTTTTCTGTGTTTCAGGTGAGTACCATTGAATTTCATACGAACAACTGAACGGATCAAAAATTGAATACCTGGTAAGCTCGTTCAAATATTAAAATTAATTACCCGAAGTTTGTAACGCTACGAGTTACCCTTTCGAAATGGCCATAAAAAATTTAATAATTATTACAGTAATATTATTTATCGTCCAACAAAGTGGAACAAGTTCAAGCGATTTAAATCAATTAGGGTGAAGTGTTTTATTTACGTGAAAAAAATATTAATGTGTTAATATCCCCATAATTAGCAGAGTTCGAATCCCAGAAGACAATTTACGAACATGCTTGTGGTAAAATACGAAAAGAAATGTTAAGACAAAGTTTTTATATGACGTTGCATTGACATTTTACTCATCTCACTTCATTTCGAACAAACTGTTGTTCAGCTCTGTTTCAAAAGAATCGTGTGCGAGTCGCGCCAACCGAGAGACGGCAAATTTCGTACGTTTGGCGCGCGAGCCCCCGCGTTCTCACCGTCATTGCGACATTCGGCGATAATTTGTCGCGCGCGAATCACGGGAAATTTCGAACGATGTCCGAAAGAAAGGCGCGTCGCATTGTTTTCGGGCTTCGGCGTTGCCAGCTCGCAAAAAGCACTTTGCCAAACCACCGGATTAATTGGCAGCCGGGCGATTTTTCCATTTTCTAAATCGAATTTTCACGACGAAAGAAAGAGTTTCTCGTGTCAACGGACGGGAGCGACAAAAAAAAAAATAAAAAAAGAAAAAAAGGAAAAACAAGGAAAAAAGTAGAGAAGAATAAAAAAGAACGGAAGAAAAAAAAATGAAGCTAAGCACAGAAATAGCCGTCGGGACAAAAATAATACAATATAGGAGGAAAAAGGCGCGCTCCCAATGCGCGATAGTTTTCGGTCGCGATAGTTTTCGGTCGCGATACTTTTCGGGGTTGGAAGGTCTAAAATTGTTGGAGCGATCGGCCGGCCCGTGTTTTCGCCGCGATTATGAAGATTCGAGGCCCGCGACTCCCGATGAGAAATGACAACGTTTCGGGCGGGCCGATTGGCCGGGCCGGGTGAAAGCAAAAATAGCCAGCGGCACCGTTCGAGGCCCGAAAGGTCCCTTCCCTTTTCGGCGGCGCGCATAAATCGCCGCGGCGATTGTTACGGGTGCGCGTCGCCGCGGTGCGCCCGACGAGAAATCCGATAAGAGCTTCGCCGTGCAATTTTGATTTTGGAGCCTTTCCAACTTTGATGAAAATCAAGTACGCCCGTCCTCTTTCGCCCGCGAAGTGGATCTTTATGCCCCGAAAAAGTTTCATTGACATAACATTGTCGGCCCCGGTAATGCGCTTTACTTTGACTGCAGCGGAGTTACGGCGACGTTTCCGAAATTTCATTACCCGCGCTTTTCCAAAACACCATTAACCGAAAAGAAACGAGACGCTCCGCGGCGTAAATAATCAACATTCCCCCGGCTATTGGGTTTGAATTGGTTTAACAAATTTTTCGATTTTTCGTGCTGGAGGAAAAATGATTAACTGTCAGATGTGTTCCCAGCTGACATTCGATATACCGTGGGTGTATTTATGTAAAATATCTTGTTTGGCTGGCACGCCGAACATTTTTCATTTACTTTCAATGTTTTTCATTGTATATTATATTAATTGAATTTTAAGGGGCTTAACTGAAATGGATTAAACTGTTAGTTAATTATTAGAAAGGGTAAAGTAGATGGTAATATAATTTGTAATTTTTTTTTGCATTTTATATATAATTATATTGCATGGCTTAGTTAAAGTTAACGCTGATTATTATTAAAAGTAAAAATATGTTTTAATAATTTCGTATAAGAAAATAAAAAAATCATGTATAGACCTATATGTTTTTTCTTAAGTTATATATGGCCATATGCGACCATATGTGGTTGATGTATCTTAATAATTGATTTTAATGTAAGGAAATCATTGAAATCATATATGTCCGTATATGAATTTTTCATTTTCTTATATGACATTGTTGAAACAAAAATTTGTATCTATTTCTACCAAGTTTTTCGACTTAAATAGTAAATTCTAATTTTTTACTTCACTTTTATATGATTATAAAAGTGATGTTCGCTTTGTAATTATAAAACGAATTAAAAATTCTTTATCGCATTGAAAGCTGAACTTCTCTTTTGTATTGGGAAACCCAAGTTATGCAGGATTATAGAATCACTTATATTTTATGGTTTCTTGTATGCACGATTCGTGCAATACCACTATTGTAATACTTGATATAGACTGATTTGCACGCATAATACAAAAAGGTTACGAAAGATAGAAGATGTTTTTGAATTCTGAATTGTCATGTTGCTTGAAAGTATATCTTACACTTTACAATGTGTCATTCAATTCATTCAAATGATTTATTTCACATCACACTATCTAATTCATTTTGACAAACGTAATTGGTTACATTTCATTTTTGGCAATAATAATTATATTTCATTGTTTAATTTGTTCTGCTGTTAATATTTGAAATACCTACGTAAAATTTATTAAATATTTAGAAACTGGGCCATTCTGTTCAGTTTAAATTATCTATGTTATTTACTTTTAATGCATAATTATAAATTAAATTAAACAATCTTGAATTAATTAATTAATTAAAACGAAATAAAAGCATTACATTATATCGTAGTTATTTGTTAACGATGAGATGATTGTATAATTATATAACAACATAACTGTAAACATTAAATATTCACCAATTAATTTAAATAATTCGTTGCTGAAAATAATAAAAGATTGCCTCTTTTACACTTTTATCGTTATATTCTTACAAATTACGCGCATTTACCTGAAATGAAAGCTGCATTATTCATACACAAATATTATTTTTTCCACAATACAATAACATGACGGATTAATGCGGTGCATGGCAGAGAGAGAAAAAAATCTAACAATAATTACAATGTTGTTTGACAATTTACGGAAAAATTAACATTATCGTACTTATTGCAGCCGTTCGTTGCTTACGGCTGGTACTCGTTGCGTGCAATGTTGCAAGGAGCACACATTCAAAATTATACTCAATCCATGTTCCTGTACGTTCGCTTCTTGCAGCGTTGCATGCAACGTGTGCACGCCACAAGCATTCCTGGTTGGGTAAAAATCCGCACGATGAGATGCTACGCATTTAAGCGAGATACACCGAAAATTTACCGCGCACATGCAACAACGCAAATTAATGCAACATTTAATATATTCTATAGCGCGATTACGCGAAGCATTGCCATTCGCATCGTTATAAAATAAATTTCTACAAAGGTAGGGACAATTTTTCGAAAGTTTCATATAGCAAATGAAGTGGTAAATTTGTTATTATTTTCAATGCACTTTACGATGTGTTTACTGAAAGATATTGCAATTTTTGTGTGACTTTTTGTTCTGTGTTTTTGTTTTGTTTTTTTTTTTTTTTTTTTAATTACGTATTATTTTATTTAAGTTAATCACATATAACTATTATAGAAATTAATTACATATTATTTTTATCTAAGATTGCTTTCTATCATTCTTATTAACCGAGAAAAATTCTATATTTAGAAAAGTTATATTTAAAATTACTATACCTTCTGGCATTAGAAAGATATTGTCTATAGTGTCTGCTATTTTACCATACCATTACAGTAACATTTTGTGTATGGTGTAGTGAAATTTTATATGTAGTATGGTAATAATTACCATAAATTTAGATACTTTATAATACTATATTAATACTTTTCCTTGATATACTTTTCATTGATAAATTTTTTTACCAAATTTTCACCCAGCAAAGACAATTTCACGACACAGCAGTTATTTGTTTACTTTATTTTTTTTTTTTTCGCGAGCACACTCGAAGCCAATATGAAATCTATAATTATTGACAACTGAAGCGCACTTTATTTAGCGCCACTCTAACTCTTCTCTAATGAAAAGTAAACAATTTAGTTTAAAATCATGCGATACGTTTAATGGTTTTCAACTCGTATTAAACCGGCACTAAAATGTTTTGTAATTTCCACTCGAGTCCACATAATGGTCATTATAATTTTAATCGATAGAACATTGAAACTATTCGACAGTTTGTTCTACTTGTTTAGTTTGTTTTGAAACTGTAATTTCCTTGCCAAATATAAATTAGTTGGAATTTTTGGATTTTAACGCTGTTTATAACAATCGAATGTTATTCATTTGGACTTGAATCATTTTTATAGTTCATATTGGAATTTTGTACTTGTTTATTTGCTTTAAATTTTGTTTAACTCAAATTTAAATTCAACTTCGATTGCATATTCTTATCAATTTTTAGAAATTTTTTTCTAAAATTGCATGCTATAACTATGCATCTGTTTTCAAAATTACATTTTAATTCGTGTTCCATCAATTAAACAAAAATTAAGAACTAAATGTAACATATTTTAATCGGATGTAAAATGCTCACTATATAAAATTTAATATTAGATTTTTCGTAAGCTAACTAAAAGTAACAAAGTAATATAACAATTCGTCCGCATTATTATACCGGCCATGGGTGCGAATGGAAAAATTATTGTATTAACTTTCGAGACTGAAAATAAACATCGTCGGGGACCACCTTGGCTCCAAAATCCAGTTATCTACATTCCGCGAATGCTTTTAGAACCCTGAAACAAGACTCGCCGGTATAAATGGCGTTTATTTTTTGGGTTAATGCACGCGTTTACGGCTCTCTTCCGCAAAGACCGATATAAAGGACGGCGCGCGCTAAATGCGCGAAACCGCGCGCGCGGCCCTGTTTTATTTGGACGTTGCGCGCGCGATAATCGCGCGGCCGACTTTCTGGATAGTCGCCTGCGCGAGAGCCGCGATGGAAACGCATGATTTGGCTCGACACCAGATTGTCTCCCAAGACTGATCGCGTCGCATCTGCTTTGCTTTCGCAACGCTATTTCACTGTTTACATCATCATCGCAAATCTCGCGACGCCTTAATCGCTTTATCGCGGGCGCAATTACGTCTAATTCCGTTGCTTCTTTCGCGGGCTTCTTATTTCCGCGGGAAAAACAATTCGGCTTTCCTCGCAGTCATCGCGGAAGCGCGCCTTTTTAACGTGAAATACGAGAAAGAAGATAGCACCTGTCACCGTTTTCTTCTTCTCTTCGGGTTTCGGACCAATTTATTTTTAGAAAAAAATTTAATTTCGATGTCATTTGAATCTGTAAATAATAAATATTATTGGGAGTTCATTTCCCCCCTTTTATTCGTCCAAAAAATATAGATAAAGTATTTATACGTCGGATATTTTATATCAAATATATTTGATATTTTATATTAAATTTTTTTTTTACAAAGTACAATTTCTTTTTTAAAAAATAATAACTTGTTATAGGTTTGTTAGTAATATATCGGTCAATTTGATGCTACTTAACGTATGAATAATTTACTATCTGTAAAGAAGTTTATTGCCAATTTTTGTAGTTATATCGTGGAGTTATTGAACTGTATATATGTGCTCTTTGGCTCTGGGTTACACAGCGCGACAATTACATTGAGGGATGGAAGTACGACAATCGAATATTAACTTTATTTCGGATAAAAATGTTTGTCAGCTTTCAAAAATTACAGTTTGCAAAAGAAATTTTTCGCTTTGTACGTTAGCAAATTTTTGGACAATCCATTTTTTTTTAAATATAATGTTATTGTAATGCAAGAATAAAAATAGATATTTGTAAATATAAATTGTTCAATTGATAATAGTAATCTTTTACATTAAATATAATTATATATTTCATATAATTTGATTTCTCTGTAAAAAAGTAAAAATTAAAAGATATTCCAAAAGCCACATTATCGTTTAATTTTAATTTAAACATACTTTAGTTACTATGAAATTAAAATCCTTTTCTACATTTTCTTAATTTTATATACACACAGGAAAAAAAAAAGAATAACAGAAAATGTAATGTAAACAGTTAATGTTGAGTGCGCAGAAAATTTTGTTAATCCGGCAAAACTTAATTTTAAACTTACAATTAGATTGTATTAAATAATTTATGTATAATTACACAAGTGGTACGCCGGAATAATATTTACATTACATTCGTGTTGATTTTACACTAATTGGTGCAACAGTTACATTATATATATTTTTTTTCACCATATACGAATACAATTAAGAAATAGTAATTTTTCTTTTATTAATATTTTTTATTATTTTCAATTATATCAATATTAAAAGAATTCTAATAATAGATATTCAAAAAATAATTTATTTTTTATACATTTTTCAAAACTAGATTACTTAAAAGATAAAAGATGCTGACTTCCTGCATCTTAAGATTTGTGACATTTGATAATTAATGAGATTAATTAAGAGAAATATTTTGCCTAATTAATTATGTACCCTATAAAGGTAATATATATATGTTATACAGGTAGGCTGGCAGGACATAACCAATTAATTGACGTCACTAATTAACTTGTTAATCCCAGAGGCTTAATTTCAATAAAACGATCTTTTCAATTAATTCAAGGGCTCGTGGCAAGGCTGCCATTGCCATTTACGGAGTTTCCATAAGCTAGTCTTAAATTTCCGTAAGGCACTCTTGCTTCGAGCTCTTCAACTGTTAACTTGTAATTGCGTCAAATGAAATAGGTTGGTGTTCATTTTCAAAAACGTAATCATTCGAAATATCATACTGACAATATCGTATGTAAGGGATTACAAAATGTACATTGAGAAAAGAATAATTGTCGCATTTAAAATTCAATTCAACAATATGCCATTAATGTTTCATTGTATATATATCACAATGGAAAGTTAATTAACTTTATTAAATAATATAATGATTTAGAAAATTAATACAGTATATTGTTGTTGATTTTACTAAATATTAATTATTAAATGCGTAACGTTACACGTATAATTCTAAACTTTTACAATAGTCTGTGCGAAAGTTACGCAATCTTATGTGCAAAATTAACTTTTCAATAATGAAAACAGTACGTAGGAAAATTATTCCCATTATTAAGGGGCAATTATTAAAATTGCTACTGTGGCACAATGGAAATACGATGGAATTGATTACAAAATCCATTTAGATTACTTATTACAAATACATGCATTTTTAATAAACCTTTGTTATTCGTTTTGCACGAATTTGCAAATGCTGACTGAATGTAAAATTACCGTGGTGTATATTACCATTCGTTAAAGCAGGTATTTAGCAAAACTTTTGAATGCGAATATTTTCTGCATAAAAGTTAAGAACCCAGGTAGAAAAATAGACGGCTGGCCCGACGGTCGGCATGAAACGCCAAAAACACGTGGGCCGACCGTCAGCAGCAAGCATGTGCCACGCCTGGCCCGATTGTCTTTTTCTACATGGGAATTTTTAATACTGTTAACTTTATCGTTTTTTTTCTCTCTCAATTTTATTCCTTTACATCTAACTACATGAAATTTTAAATATATAATCTTATAAAATCACATTTCATATATTAACATTACACGGGAAAAAAAGTATTCGCTTTGGTAGGTATATGAGTTAATCTAGCAATTTTTAACTAATTTAGTAAGAATTTATTCTATTTGCAGAAGGATCTAGATATGAAATCGACTAAAATGAATATTTAAACGTTACATACACTGTATGGCTGGTTCAACCATACACTTATCTTATGGGGACTGAACATAACCTCAATATGTCAAGGAAAACTACTTGGATTTCACTGTGTTTTGGATTAGATAAATTTGTATGGCTGATTCAGCCATACAGTGTATGTAAATTGAATCAACTAGCTAGGTTAGTTTTCATAAATTCGACTCACATAAATTTTTTGGCTACGATAATTATTATTTAATTTAGTAGTGCATTTCATTTTTTTTTCCGTATAGGAATATATATATTCATATTTCCATTCTGATTTATGCAAGTATTCTTTATTTTCATAGAATGAATGACATTAAATCTGTATTATTAGCGAGCCAACTACAATGCGCAAGTCTCGAATAGTTCAAATATATATTATGCGCTATTTATTCGATTCATAATTTATTTAGCACCGCTCGATCGGATTGTGTTTATAAAATAAATGTCACGTACGCTTAACAATGACTAATTATCATTTGTGGTTTAATTAAAGTTAGATTAAGAAGGTAATTTTTAACTCTAATTAGATAAAACTAGTTATGTTCAGCGCAAACCGCGATAAAAATCTGCCTAACAAAGTCTGAATTTAAAACTAGCGAGACTGAAATTCAGGCTACCATATATACATTAGACTAAATTTGTCAATTTTTCTATTACAACGTAACCCAACTGTCAATGTTTTTAGTAGTACATCTGATATTCAGACTCAAAGTAGTATTTATTTCAGACCTCTTTTTTCGCAGTGCACCTTCTTCTCGAAAGCACAATTGCCAAACAAATAGCGTGCTCTTTTAGTATTCAAACGATACGCCGATTCGCAAAATCATTTTTCCCTTCGATTCAATGGCGAACTCTTTTCACTATATTTATTCAAAAATTTTAAAAGTATTACGTGCACATGATGTTCCGAGAATTATGATATTGTGATGCAAAATCACGGAATCAAGATTGAATGAACAGAAATTTACATTTCTTTATTAACGTTACTGTTCACGTAAATATATATATATTATAGGGTAAATGCATCAATGGATGTGAATAGGGATTAGTGAATGAATCAAACTGTACTTATTTACTGTTTAGATTAATTTCTCTTAATCAGTATTTCTAAAATGCATTTATTAACTTATTTCTTAATTTGTTTAATAAAAATTTTGACTCGTAATGTGGTTACATATATGGAAAACAAACTTACATATACTAGCACATATATGGCATCATATGTGGTACCTACACTGAAAAAAAAGTTAGGATAAAAAAATTATTATACTAAATGTAAAAATGGGGACAAATTACAATTCTTGTGATATTTAAAATACATTTTAAAAGAGATTATCAGTATTGTACAAGTTGTTATGGTACAGTATAATAAAAATGTTCATTTTT
>JABFPN010004740.1:0-14496 GCA_022817305.1 Leptoteleia sp. ZL-2020 | reverse complement strand
GGGTTACGATTAGATAAACCTATCAGGTACTCCTAATGGTTTATGGTCAGGTCCTGATAAGGCAAACAGATTTCAGCCTGATCAGGTAATGCTTAAAGGCTAAGATCGGGACCTGATACGGCACACCATAATTACAATTTGTAGATAACTATAATGAACTGTGGTCATGCCCTGATCATATCCTGATCACGCCCTGACCAGAATTAACTTTACCCTATCAGGACCACACTATTCCCAGGCGTTACACCCATATGTAGACCCTGATCGGGGTATCTCATCAGTCCCTGATCAGGCGATACGGTTGCCCTATCCGGGCCATATTTTAGCCCTATTCAAATTTCTCCTTGGGTATTTTGCGCGAATGGCCGCTCATCGAGTGTACGCGTAGTACTTGTTAAAGAAGGTGAGAGACGTTTGAATGTAGAATAGCGGTCTGAATGCGCTCGAGGCTCGTTTAAAACCCATCGATCGAGTATGAGATTTGAAAATAAATATCGAGGAATAAAAGAAATCGAACAAGCTCTCGGCCTTATGCAACTTTCATAACGAGCTACGAAATTAATCATCATCTTGACCGTTAAATAGTTAATTGGTGGATTTTTGTGGGCGATAGCTCGCACAGACCAAAGCTATACAGCAGCGGCAGCGGCGGCGGCGGCGACGGCAGTGAGTCGCTCGATGAAAATCCCCCTGCCACTGATCCTCGGTGTAATTAGTTGCCGCTACTTTGAAATGTGTCGAATGGCGAGATCGGACCGGATGAAAAATGATTTGGCGCGGGACGTGGGGGGGGGGGGCGAGGAGAGTGAAGAAGAGGAGGAGGAGGTGGCCCGTGCGAGAACGGAGTCGGCTTCTCTGCTATATCTCTCACGGGCGATCTGAAAGTGGCCGTGGCGCGCAGCGGCAATAAACTTTAAAACGGTTGCATGCTCGTGAAACGTGAAGAAGAGAATTGGCGCGAATGAGCGTGGATTCAAGGTTCCGCCGAGGGAGATTCATTGAACGAGTATCGCGTTTCCACCTGCCGCGAATCACGCGGCGAATCACGCGGCGAATCACGCGGCGGAGCGCGCCGTTTCCGCGTTTACTGACCGACGCGCGCCGCCGCCGCCAACCTGTTCCGCATTACATTACGCCGAGCCTTATCTACCCACCGCGATAAAAATCACCGCTCGCGATGCCTGCGCTCCCACTCATCCACTATTTTTCATCCCCACCCCCACCCCCACACCCATCCCTCACAACCACTTCCCTCTTCCGTCCCATTACTTATTCATTCATTCATTCATTCATTCATTCACCAACTCATTTATTTATTAATTTTATTCATCTTTACCTTATTATCCAATTATTCAAATCATTATACCTCCCTCTTTCCCTCTCCAACTAACCTTTTTATTCTTTTTATCCCTCGGCATCTCATCTTTACACATTCATATGTGTATGACTTGCCTCAAATCTTCAAGACAAAACAAACGATCAAGACTCTTTTCACCCATGTAGAATATTTATAGTCGGCACAACACTGGCAGCGCACTGGCCCAACAGTTGGCCGACTACTGTACGCCGACGGTTGACTGGTTGACTTCTTCGCGGTCAATTACGCTTGAGCCGGCGGTCCGCAAACCATCGGCAATTAATGCTGCATGATATAACTATACCTTCTATGTACGATACATGCATTCCTGCAACGCATTATACATAGAAGTGACAACTCTCGACAATCAACACAAAACGTCAACTGAATTGTCCACACTGAGAAAAATGAAATAGTATATTTATGAATAAATTCTGGGGTATTGAATCTTTATGTACTCTGTGGGTGTAACTGTAATAATTTATGGAAAAACTAAGTATATGTAATGCATACAGTTCTATAAACATACAATACTATACAATGTGTATAGAAAAAATTCCCAAAAATTATAAGTGATAGACACATACAAAGAACGTATAGGTTCAGTATTCCAGGATTTATTGCTAAATATGCTATTTATTTTTCTCGGTGCACCATCGGCCAGCCGTCTCAAATTAACAAATAATAATAATAATAATAATAATAATAAATAATAACCGGGTATTAACACTCATTTAAACAACTGTTGAAGAGACATTGATTTTGAAATTACTTCTACCCGATAAATTTATTCAATCCTTGATTTGAACTTGAGTGTCTAACCGCGTGGCAGCTTGATACCTTGCCTCTGTGCTATCAACCTTCCAGGGTAACGTTATGTATCTTTTACACATGAGTGTATAAAGGAAGTGTCGGCAAACGGCAAACAACAACCGTTCAACGGCCGTCGACTCACGCTCGACACTATAATTAAATAACTCATTAATAAATAATTCACTTGGGTTGTTGTACAAGCACCAAGAAAAATGAACATTGTTACGGTAACTAACATAAAAAAAAATTGTGTACATAGAAAATATTAAACTTCAAGACGTCAAATAAACATTTCTATTAACATAACCAAAAAAGCATTACAGACAAACATTTTAATCATTTCCCAGTTGTTTCAGGGCATTTAGTTGCATTAGCAATACACGTTTCTCAATATATAATGGCTCGTCTAGACTTTTTCAGATTTTGTATCTTAGTTCCTGACAAATCAACTTTTTTAATTATATTTCTTGCGGTTGGCAACCTGTGGGCTCGTCATAACTTCCCGAGTAATTTCCTCCTTACGGACTATTGATATTTCGCTTCTTTCCCGCAACAATACAAAGTGAAGATTTGTATGAAACTGAGGGAAACTTTTACTGAAACATTTCAACCTTTGAAACAATCATACGGAGACGATATTCTAGGTCATGCATAGTGCTACAAATGGTTTTCGCACAATCCAAAAGTTAACTACAGTCACGATCCAACTTGAAGCTGTTAATCGTTGTTTTCGTTCGATTTCAATGAAATTCTGCACTTTAAATGTTTGCTTCATGGTCATACAGTTAACCGTCACTACTGCCAAGAGATTTCGAAACGACCCAAGTAGAAATTTCAATCGGCTAAAATATGGCCCAGATAGGGCAGCTGTACTTGTTGATCGGGATGACCATGATAGGATGACCATATTAGGGTCAGCATGTGGATGGATAACGCCTGGGATTAATGTGGTCCCGATCGGGCAAATAATATATTACTGAATATTCATCAGGGCGTCTCCAAGTATCGATGTATAAGATCCTCTACTAATAATTAGGGTCCTGGTACGGTCCTGAGGTGAACGTCCCTATTAAGCTCAGCCATATGCTAACCCGAACGGGGCCCTAATATACTTGGGGCAAACTCGATTCAATTTCTACTTGAGGACTGGGTGAAAAAATTTGCAAAAAGAGACCAGAGTTGGGCCGAGACAAATCATAATTGCTTCAGCGCAACAACACTCACGCAGCTCTGTCAATTTTCCAGTTTTGTGCCAAAAATCAAATGTCCCTCCTCCTCCTCTATTCGCTTCTCTACTCGCCATATCCGCTCGTTGCGATTTTTTCTTATTTCCTAAATTGAAAGAGAAAGAAACTAAGCAGAACTGTTTTGCCAAGTGAAAACATCTGTGGGGAAAAGTGTGCAAATAGGAAAGGGGGGGAGTACTTTGTTTGAAGGGGCCAAGGACCAATAATGTGCAAGTTAAAGATTAAAAATGGTAAAAGTGCAGTTGCGTAAGCACGCGTCTTGTACAGCCGTATTTGTGATCTGATAGCGTACTACAAAAGATTACAAGGTGAATAATATTTGAGAAGCGAAGATCAGAAATAGAGCCTGGAGCGTTTGTCGGTTGAATAATAAGACTAGGAACAGTTAACTCGCGGCTGATACACTTACACGCGTCAGCCAAGTACAACAAGACGTGCTAACAGAACGCGCGCGCCTTCCTCTCCGTCCAGAAACATGACAGACAGACAGACCATTCTGAAATCGGCACGGTTAATAATGTCTGGCAAAAATTTGCTACGACGATAAATTGAATTTCACGCATCAATCTAGAGACAGTACGCAATTCCAATCAAACTCTCTCGATTCTATAATGCGATTCACAAAAAAAGAAAGAAACAAAAAAAAGGAAAGAAAAGGGCAAAAGAGACGTTAAGAAAAGCAGAAAATAAAAAAAAGTGACTTCACATGGAGTCATAAAGCGATTTACTAAATGGAAGCCTTGTGACATTTAAATAACACGGCTGATGTGTGTGACCGCTAACATAAATCATAGGAAAATAAACTTTTGCGCCCGATCGAATAAGAATAATTATTTGTAACGAGCGCGAACATAAATAATCACTCGGGGAAAAGTGTTAACTGCAAAAGTAACTTCATTTAGCGCAGTTCCAAACTTCCAGACGCGGTCAGTCTCTACACTGGAAAAAAAATCTCTAAAAATTACTAGGCTATAAAACCTCGATGTAGAGTCGAGGTTTACAAAATGGAAAAAAGAAAGTGTGCCATTAAAAAAACAAATTGCAGTATATGTATATGTATATATAGGTGGCGTAGCCACCCCGCGGAGATTTTTGGATTTGCTAATTTTGAATTTCCCTCCTAAATTTTAAAATTATTTGAATTTTAAATATTCAAACACGTATCAAGCGACTCAAATTGGGCGAGCTACCCGATAAGTACCGCCTGACATGATTATATATATATAATGAATGCAGGTGGTATATTTAAGTACCCACCACTTTTCGTATGTCAAGGTACGTCCCTGAAATCTAGTTGAATTCAAATATTTTTAAAATTTAGGTGGGAAATTTAAAATTAACAAATGAAAATTGTATTTCCCATGGATCTGCGCCTCCCGCCATAATTTTTTTAAAAATCTAACTAAACTAACGATTTGGGAGTAAAGACCGTAGTTACCAAAAAAACCCGGGACTGTATTGAAAAGCACCATGTTGTAAGATGTGACTGAATACGGTATTCAAAAGCACCACGCGTATTTAAAAACACTACTATATATATTTTTTGTATTCAAAAACACCTCTCGTGCTTTTTTCTTCTTGCTTCAAGCATACGTATACTTTTCACAAGTGTAGGTATATCTGTACATTTTTTAAGCATATAATGATTTGTAGCTTGAGTGGTCCATTCTCTTTCGCATCGACAAATACGAGATTAATTTCTAATTAAAATATCAAGAAATGATTTCGCTTACTGCTTTTTATCGTAAGAATGCTGAAATGAACCCATTGAAACATTTTGTTAATAATAATTCTGTCTACATATGAAATAACAGTTAAATATTTGACGGAGTTTAGTTTGTTTTGTCTTGTTTATTTTTGTCTTTTTTTCAGTAGTAAAGATGTTTTTGTTTAAATGACAATTTAGTTTCGTTCGAAAAATATGCGAGTAGAAACTTTTTATTACGCCAACTGTTTTATGACGTTGCTTTACAAAGAAGTGATTTAATTTCTTACTGGTAACTTTTAAAGTAAATTAAACCGCAAGAATTGGATCAAATGTGAAATGCAACGATAAATCAATTTGTTAAAAATCTGAAACGGTAATTTCGTAATGAAATAATATCGTTTTGAATATTAACTTTCTTTACGCGTGCCAAAAAGTGAATTAAATTGATTTATATTGATGTTGAGTCGACGGAAAAAGGCAGATACATAAATTATTTAATCGGTCGAATGTTTTTGAAAGTGGACTTGAAATAGTTATAATCTGATGTCAAATTATTTTTAATTTCTAATTTAATCTACCTGGAAAGTCTATTAGTTGAACATTTTTCTTTCAATTTTTATGAATAAAGCGTAGTTTCTCTCCGATTGAAAAATGAAGTTGTTATACTCCAGTGGCGTTTCTCACTTGAGCAAACGAACGAACCAGCAAAATGGTCCATTTGTCAAAGCCAAATTACGGAAATACACGAGCATTGGGCCGATGAGTCAGTCAGTCACTCTTTCGTGTGGAATTAGCGTGCCAGCTGGATGACAGCTGGATGACAGTTAGATGACAGATGGATAAAAGCTGAACGTTGAAACAATTGGACACCGACTGGATCGTTCAGCAGTAATCGTCGTGTAACGTCGTTGCTACAGCGCAATCCAGCTAATATTCCAGAAGATGGCGCGCGCCTGACGACAGGTTGCTCACAAGAGCAGGGTGTTGCCCTGCGATATAATTACTTGATACATTGACAATTGAGGGCATAAAACGAGATTAAAAAATAAATAAATCTGCTTTTAACATATATTGCGTTTCGCCCAAATGAATTGTTATTTTATAAAATACGTGACACGCCGATAATGAAGTGTACGTATAGCTCTGATAGAAGCTAATTTCGCGTAACAGAAACCAACGAATGGAATAAAAATTTGCCGCGCGGAAGAATAAGAAACGAAAGAAAATGATATGGCCGTGGAAATTGGAAAGTAGCCAATTAAGCGCGGAAAAAGTACTGATAACTGTAACGGAAGCGGCGGTGTCGCTGATCGTGCCGCCTCGGAGCCGTCAATTTCCGTCTCGTCGGGCAACTCGTTAATAAATTGGCAAAACGCTCGAGAGTCCACTTGCCAAGTGTCGAGCAGGCGCGCTCGTACGATTGATTTTATACGACAATGCTCTCTCTCTCTCTCCCTATGATCCTTCCATGGGGACAGTCGACTCTTTGTCTCGGCGGAGCGCTCTCGCAACCCCCCCCCCTTCCTCCGCCCCTTGCTCGCTTGAGCGTTCGCCAAGCCTCGTCTCTCTCTCTCTCTCTCTCTCCCTCCCTCTCTCTTTCACTCACTCCTTCGGTCCGAGACTGCATCTTTTATCGTCGTCTCGGTGTGATTTTTCCTCGCAACGAGCCAACCATCCGTAACGACGGCCGCGAAACAGTTACATATTTCGCGATTTTTGAAAGCGCGCAAACGAATTGATTCTCTCGTTAGCTGGTAAAGACAAAGACGTTTTATGCGGCCACGCGTCCCAACCGGCCCTAATAAGATGAAAGTAATGGCCACGCGACTGGCCAGTGCAACTTTTACCAATTATTTATTACCCTCCTATATGCTTTTATTTATATTGGCTTAATCAAACGTGCAAAAGTATCTCGCGTACGCTCCTTTCGTTTCGTTTCCTTTCGTTTCGTTTCGTTTCGTTTCGTCCCATAAATTGCCGGTGCCGGCGAAGCTTTGCGTGATCTACTAAATCGCCAACCGGTCTGTACCCGATGATCGTTAGATCCGCTGCACACACCACACCACCTTTCTCGTCATTTCGTTAACGGTAGCCTTTATCGCACGAGATCGAGCATTGTAACCAATGACGGCGCCGCCGCATCACACTTCCCTTCGAACCTCATCATTTCCACGCAGTGAAAATGAGCCAAACAACACTTTCTTTTGCCAATTCATTATGCAACATAGCGGTCATCCAATTAATACAATCAAATTCTTAGGAGGACGTATGAATCAAACCGCTGGAACGCGTTCGACATTATTCAACTTGAAATGTAAATATTTTACAAGTTATGATCAAAGCTGACGCCGAAACATTGGCCACATAAACGACAAATCTATAACCAAATTTAAAACCAACTATTTTTTTCTGTCTTACCACATTTCTTCAAGATATTCGAAGCTTTTAGTCAGTAATACATACAATAAATAAATTTGAAATTCAACTTCTCCATAAGCTCGAGCCTGTCAGGCTTATGGAGAATTTAAAGCATTAGCTGTGTCAAGGCTCTATCACTATCTAGATTGCACGCTCTCATGTGCAAACGTGAGTGAGTACATAGGGACGTACGAAAAAAAGCCTCTTTATAATTATGAGATACCTGCTGCCATCTTTCAAATCTTGTGAAATGTTTACTTGTTAAGGTGATGCCGTAAGCGTTAATTACTAGATTAGGGTAATCTTTGTTTTTATTAAAATATATGAGAATTCATTGATATACTTAGAGTCAGCACATTTTCTCAATTTGGGAGATTATTTAACGTTGAAGTAACTCAAAGTTTGTCATCAATTTTAAGTAAATTTATGCAACTCGTTTCTGAGATGGTGAAAAAACGAGTTCTGTAAATTCGTTTAAAGCTAATTAAAAAATTCCGGTTTTATAATTGAATTAAATTTTCCCATGCCTAAAGAATGTGCTAAAACTTTTCTTAAGCATTAAATCAACATTTCTAACATAATATTTATAAAAACACTAACTCCGCGGCAGCAAAATTACAGCATCACCTTAAGGTGATGCTCCAAGCATAGGTAGCGCCCTGTAGTATCGGCTTTGATGTTTTTGAGTATAAAAATAAAATGGATCATAATTTTGTAATATAATGACCAGGCCGCCGTCTTTCTACAATGTTAGGAGAGTATTGTAGATTATAATGATACGTGCTTTGAAGAAAAACAACAAAAAACGGTGTCAACTGGCTTTAAATATACGAAATGTCGATAAAAAATTCCAATTCACACCGCTTTTCATCAGTCTCTTTTTCAACAATTATGTTTATATAAGCAGTAATATTCTCCCGGCGCTAAAGAATGGCGGTCTGGTCATTATTTTACAAAATATTTATTACTATTATTTTAAATTCAAAAGACACTAACTACTTAAGGTGATGTATAAGGTCTGCTGTTACGGAGTTGGTGTCTTTTGTAATCAAAATTTAATTAAATGATATTTTATGATATACCGAGCAGAGCGCCATTCTATGGATACAGGAGTACAATTTGATTCACAAATATATCTGCACTGATGAATATTCTCAAAGAGAGCTTACGGACGTGCCGACTAAGTTGTCTTGGTTAGTTTTCTAAACATCGCCTATAGCAAATATTATAATAATAACAAGTAAACAATCAAATTGCAATATTTAAGAAGATGTAAAAGATAAAAATATTCGAATTTCAACATTTAGAAAGAAAAGGAAAGAATCTAGTGGAATATTTTGCTTGAATACTATCCGAATATAACATAAATATCGCAGTCTAATTATTTACGTGTTATTACTATAATAGTCATTATAATTGACTTTTAGAACACTGACTAAGTTAACTTAATCGGCAGGTCCGAAAGCATTTTACAAAGTATTTTACAAAGTACGTTATTTTTTGTCGTTTGCTCATAAGAAAGTAGCACTTTGTAAAATTCATTAAGAATATTCGTCAGTGCATATATTATTATGAATAAAATTATACTCCCGTGTCGACAGAACCGTACCGCTCTGGACCGTAAATCATAAAATTTGATAAATTAACCAAGTTTTGATTATAAAAGACACTAACTACTCTGTACACTCACAAAACTGTCTATTAAAGAGTAATACGATCTTCTCACGTTTAATAGATTTTCTATTTAATATTTTTAGAAATTCTTAATGTAAGAATAATTCTATTCTTGATAAATCGATTCTATTGAATTTAAGTAGAAATCCAACTATAGCTTTCTCAGTGTAGCAGTAGTCCTAGCACATCATTTCAAAACGTTTCCTTTTGTCAAGCATTCTTTGCCGAGGTCCGTTTCACAAATGCGAATGTGTATTGACAAAAAAAGCCGCCGCTGCCATGCTGTCCCGTACCTGTTACCGTTACCTCTAGGTCCTAGAGGTTCCAGTGTATAAACTCTTTTATCAAGCTTCTATCAATACTTTAAATCAATAGAACATGCAACTTTAATTGTGCTTATAATCTTTGCTGTAAAAGTAAACTCAAATCAAGCAGTTAAAAAAGTTTACATCTCCATGTATTAAATAGGTCCCGAGTGGAATTTACAGTATTGGTATTGGTCCAATTAAAATTGTACGTTTGCAACATGATTAATTTGCACAAATGCAAATACACTTATAGCAATTACAAGTTGCAGTGTCAACAACTAATTTCAGCGCAACTCCCGCGTGCATTTGGGACAGCTTAATGGCAGCTGCAGATTGGCTGGATATTCTTCTCCTAGAATTCAGCTGGATAAGAGATAAATGAAGGCTGGATGAAGGCTGGATTCAAAACTAACTAACTGTTGAATACTGTGAGCTTCTACACTGAAAGCAAAAATATATACTAAATTATGGCACTATTAATATTATAAAATGCAATTATTCATATCAAACATGAAATAAATACCAATTATCATCCTACGCTCACAAAATTGCCTTATTTAAGAGTAATAGAATATTTTTATATTAAATAGGATTTCTATATATTATATGAAAAAAAACGAAATTCCACTTATAGTAGAAATAAATTATTCTTACAAAGCATATATTTATGTAAAGAACAATTCCATTTCTATTAAATGGATTTGTTTTAGAGAAGAGAATAAAAATAGTTTTAGTTTAAGAATAATCAACAGATGATACGAAACTACTTCAATAACAATAAATGAACGAGGCATGTGTATTTTAAATAGATATATTCTTATAATAAATAGAAATCTTCTTAGTGTTATCTGAAACAAGGTTTGTCATAAAATTAAATTTATTAATTATTAAATTCTTAAAACTATTTAATTGTTTGGGGTACACCTTTTTTATTTTTCGATATAGTAGTCTCCTTTTAGACTTATACACATCGTCCAACACTGTTCTAGTTTGTTGATCCCTTCCGAATAATAGGATTTGTCCAAGTCTAAAAAATATTAATTCGTTTCTGCAATCACCTCCTCGTTGGAATCCTATTTCCATTAATTTTGCGATCACAACTCCTTAGGTGCGAGTTGTCGTGATAAAAAAGGACTTTTGTGTGGGCCAATCGCCGGCGTTTTTCTTGCAGCTCGTTTTTCAAACGGTCCAATATCGATGAATAATATCCACCTGTAATAGTTTTACCCTTTTCCAGATAGTCGATGAGGATTATTCCTTGCGAATCCCAAAAGACAGTCGCCATAATCTTTACGGCTGAAGGAGCGGTCTTTGTCTTTTTTGGTGCAGATTCCCCCTTGGTAACCCATTATTTAGATTGTTCTTTGGTCTCAGGATTATAGTGATGTATCCATGTTTTATCCACAGTGATGAAACGACGCTTAAAGTCCTGCGGATTCTTCTGGAGTAGCTGCAAACCATCCTTGCAACACTTGACCCGATTTCGTTTTTGGTCAAGCATGAGCAATCGCGGTACCCATTTTGCGGGGATAGCTTTCTCATGTCCAAATGTTTATGCAAAATATTATGTACCCGTTCATTCGGCATACCCACAGCACTATCAATCTCACGCACCTTCACTCTTTTCTGTCATCCATCACCATATCATGGATTTTATCAATGATTTCTGGAGTAGTAACCTCCACAGGAAATTTTTTTCCACCACTTATAAACTGTTCTAATCGAAGGTGCAGAGTCACCATAATGTTTATCAAGCTTCTCTTTAGTCTCCTGAGGCGTTTTGCCTTTAAATAAAGTAATGTTTAATCACCACACGAAATTCTTTTTCGTCCATTTTTTGAAAATCACTCGACTTCCTTGATTCAAACCAATGCCAAACACAAAGAAATAGACCAATATGGCTGATCCGTGGCTGCAACGGATGCTTACGGGAGCGCCTGATTCCGCGATTGATTCCGGAATCATGTGTTCTAAAACTCATGTAGTTTAATATTAATGAAGACGGATTTTATTTATTCAACGATTTATCTGCTTTTAAACAATATTGTTGACCAAGTGATGCGTTCACAATCTCTCGGACTTTGCACAGACTTTTCAAACGACCCTCGTATATTAAATGAAAATTCTTATTTCTAATTGATTTTTTAATAGTTTTAATATGAATATTCTCTTTGTACAGTTTTCTTGACGCATAAATATTTATTTCGAAGTATAAATAAATCTTCCCCTTTTGCTTGGGCTAACACTTCCCAGTTAAGTGTTTCCAGTTTAATCGTTTGAGGAAAATTTGAGATGTGCTTTCCATCTGCCTCGTATTCAGCTTATGTAGTATCTACCTACTAACCTTCTCCATCATTTACAGCTGACGACGAAAAAATCGTACTTTTTAAAATTTGTTGATAATATTCATCAGGGCGTATATTTTTGCGAATGTCAATATGAAATTCCGTATCCACAGAATTGCGCTCTATATATCATAAAACATAAATTAATACACTTTTTTATAAAAAAAAGACACTGACTACGTGACAGAAGACCTTGCAATTAACCTCAATGCTATTAGTGAGACTAAAATGTGCGTCTTACATGGAGATGAGTCTAATTAACTGAATAAATGACTAATCTATCGCCTAAAATTTTGTTGTAGCTTAATTCGACGATAATTGCAATGTTTTTTTTTTTTTTTTTTCTTTTTTTTTGTCGTCTTTTTGTTCTTCATAAGAAACGCCCCCGAACATTTGAAGTGAATATTGGTAATTGGTCATCGCAACAAGAAAGGCTACGCAAGGGGCTTGAAACGTGGCCCATTGAAGCTATTTTACTTTGAAGCGATCGTTCCAATGAAGTCAAAAAAGGAACGCTCCTCTCGAGACGGCGCGTTGTTCGTTAAGGACGTGCGTCAACGCAACGACGCCGGTTCTTTTTTTTCCGTCAATCAATTAACCGATGATTATCATGCTAACGATCTCAATAATTAATCCATTAATTAATGCTAAATTATCCACGTTGATCTTGGCATGTTATGTTAAATATACATTTACTGTTAATATTTATCCTCTCGTGTATTTATGCGAAGGAGACTACTTAATTAAGTAACTTTTCTATTAACATTCCTACCCTAGTAAGCATTGAATTTGGGTAAAATCCGGGCCCTAGGTAGGTAAATTCGTATTCGACTTAGGGCCTTTACTGGCCCCAGATAGGTTTAACCTGGGCCCTTGCTTCGCAGTATGTAACGCCTTGCTCGCCGCTCAATGCCCAGGTGGGCCTTTGACCGCATAGGGCCTAGTCTTTGCCAAGGTTGGTTCTTCTAAATTTTTGTATAACAATTAACATAACCTCTTTAATAACATATCTTTAAATATATTATGAAATATAAATTAAGTTAAGAAAAATGCAACATATGTAAAAAGTTTAACATGTATTTCCTTATAAGGTTATAATTAGGTCTCAATAAGGGTCCCACTTTGATATCCTTATTATAGCCACACGAATGCCTACCGTTAGACACCGAAAAGTGCATAATGTGGATGCCTGATAAGTACCTCATCTGGTAATGTGGTTCCCTGATCATGCCCACACTTCAGCCCAATTTCATTTTTTACTTTTTAATAAAGCTCCGTTTTATTTTAACAAGTGGATGACAGGGGGGATGGGGGAGGGGGAGGGGGAGGACTGTGCCAAGTAGCCAATGTTGAACTATTGTGTGAATTTTGAAAAAAGATATTTGATGTTGAAATATTGATATGCGCGTGTGTTGCGACTGAAATCGGGAGAGTTGGCCTGCAAGCACCGCGTGACATTTATATGTGTAGTATGCATACATATATAGATGTGTGCGGCTTCTTAGAGGTTACTCTGGTCTGTTTTTGTCCTGCGCGATACCGGAAGCCCCGAGATACTCAATAGGAAGCCGTGTTCGCGACCCCCTTTCGAGTCACCCCTTTCGAGTTGTTGGCTGTTGCCTTCGAAAAAGAGGGACAGCCGTGCGTTACTACATCTTCCGGATTGTGTAATTGGAGTAAGGCGATATGTGCGGACTGGCCACAGCGTGAAACGTATTGTCTTTCACGGCATTGACCAAGCTGGATGGCGTTACGCCTGGCTTTGTCCTTCCCCCTCTTTCCTCCCCTTTCCACTCCACTCTCTTCTCTTCTCTTCTCTTCTCTTCTATTATTGACTTTTTAACCATTTGCGCAAATTGCGTCCACTCCCGAAGCCACTCTCGCGTACCTAATTTCCTCTTCACACCGAATGGGAAATAATCTTTTTGTTTAATTAATCATGAATAACGCGGTGGTGGTGATGTAGGCGCATTCGATAGCCGGCGTGGATATTAATTTGTCAACCAAAATGAGTCGTAATGCGAGAGCATGCAGTTTCCAAGCAAATTCAATTGTCGCGGTCAAAAGCGACGTTTATTCGAGTTTGATCTTCAGACTTATTCCTGCTACAATTTTTGAAAAATTGCTTTCAAATTAACAAATGATATGTCCTGTGCAGTGATAGAGTAGGACCTATCACTACTCTCACCTACCTACTGAGTTGTCCCAAGACCGTGACAGTACACTAGTTCGACTCTAGTGATCTAAGCCAGATTTAAGTAGAACAAAAATGTGATCAAATTTAATATCCGAGGTAGCTCTGGCTTATGACTTTTCGCATTTATCTTCTGCTAGTACTTACTTACTTAAAATACTACTTTACTATAGAATATTAGCTAATAAATATAATTATAACATAAAGTTAAGTTAAAAATGTACACTGAGAAAAATGAAATAGTATATTTATGAATAAATTCTGGGGTATTGAACCTATATGTACTCTGTAGGTGTAACTGTAATAATTTATGGAAAAACTAAGTATATGTAATGCATACAGTTCTATAAACGTAGAATACTATACAATGTGTATAGAAAAAATTCCCAAAAATTATAAGTGATACACATACAAAGAACGTATAGGTTCAGT
>JABFPN010004739.1:0-14507 GCA_022817305.1 Leptoteleia sp. ZL-2020 | reverse complement strand
GTTGCGGTGGAAATAGTTCTGATGACTGCAGTTTACATTTGTTACAACTGTATTTACAGTTATTACAACTAAATATGTCACAACTCTACAAATTTAGTTCTGATAACTTTGTATATTTCTCTCAGTGCACACGTGATAATACATGATATATCACGGAGATGTGTTCCTGTCGAAAGCGATGATTTGCTTCGCCATGACGAGCAAAAGTAAATCCTAACTAACGGATTAAGATAGCAAGTTTTCCGTAATTTTTAAATTGTTATAAACGTCATTGCTTTATGTCACGTGGTGCACAATTTGTATATCCCTTAAATTCATTGAGAAATTGTTATATTTTACCGAAAAAGAAGTTAAAATAAGCAAGCTAATGTTGAAATATACGAAACTAAAATTTCATAAAATCAAGTACTGAAGTAGAAATGATTGCAGTAAAATATTCCCATTAATTTCTCTTTTCTTTTAAACGCAGGGAAATACAAATGTCATAATAGAATAAAATTCTAAACTTGCATTGCTGTAACTGCAATCTAATATAATTAACTAATTGCACTTTAATATTGATTTTATAATCAACTTTAATAATCGTATTATTACCTAATTATAATTTTATTTTACTGCGTTATTCTATGCGGCTATTCACTACAGAACAAGTTATACCACAAAATAATTTCTTCGCAAAAAACTACACGGTAAATTTTTGTAATTTGTAAATTTATGTCGAGAATAATGTTGTAGACATTAGTCGTAACTTAAAATTATTAAAACAATACAATAGTTTATTTAACAACTATAAAATAATTTTGTTTTGAAATTTGACATTCTTTAAAATAAAGTTGAACTTAAAATGTGGCTAAAAGTGTATCTTAACTTGCTAAAAGAAATAATAAATAAATAAATAAAGGACAAAAATAAAAGCGTGAAAATTGCTCTAACGCGCAGTCGAGTCTCTAAACTGTATTTAAAGAAGAAAAGTTTCAATCTTGCCAATCATTTTCTTGAAATTCGACGTTGTGTTTTACACGTGATCTTTTCATCTTAGAAGCTCGCGCTGGAAACCGCGAGAGAGCAGGAATATCGCAGTCGGCGCTATCTTTTGGCGATGACTATCATTACTAATATCGTTGCCTTTGTTGCTATTATCGTCGGCTGAACGTTTCCCGGTTCTACAACGGTAATCATTTTTATTGTACAACTCAGATATACTCCGCTCTCGGCAGCTCGCTGCCTTCTTTTATTGTACGGTCTGCGCGCTATAACGTTCCACGATTTTATAGACCCGATACTTATTCGCGTTATTATGACTATCCTTTTGTTTCCATTTCGAAAAACTTTGTAAATAATTCATTATCCCGCAATTTCAAGTTCAAAATAATATATCCAAATTTGTTGATAGAATCAAATCGGCTACTTTGCCCGAATTTCATTTACTGTCAATAACAAATATAGTTTTTGAACAAAAATACCTAAAAAAGAATTTGAATGTTATGAATAAAAAATTATAATTTGCCAATAATAGTATGCAAAGTTTTGGTCAGCAAAGTTGAATTAAAACTTTTTGATAAAATTCCTAATTTACTTTATAATATATATATTATGTCATGTTTTGGTTTTGCATGTAAGCAAAATATATTCTCACTTCATAATTATTAACCATTTCAGTTCAAACATTATTCCTGAACAATATCATACTGAAAAACAAAATATCATTTCGAAAGTCTCAGTTTCTCTTTACCATTCGTAGAGTAGAACGTTCTGGTATCGTTATCCTCATCTAGACTATGAGAACATGATGATTCTCTCGCATATTAATCATACAAAATATATATCTAATCACTTTTTTATTCGTGTAATTTATAATGCGGGGCTGAAATTGTTTAATGAAACGTTTACCGACGACAATAATGATCTATAAAAAAATCTACAAAAGTTTCTGAAAATTCTTCGCCCGCGTAACGTCTATTTCGGAATCGATAAAAGTGCGAAGCTTAGCAAAGACAGCGGTGATAAACTAGTGAAATCTTAGCGACAGATTTACAACATCGCGCTACAATCGCGAAGACATTGAATTGGATATAAATAAACATTAGTCGTTTCCTTAACGCAAAATGTATGTGACTAAGTTTGATCCCGTGCGAAATCGGTCACATGTGTTTCGCATGGCGCAAATCCGTACACGGACGACTCCGCACAATGGCAAAATAATCTGCAATGAAATATAACGCGCATTCGCGAGCGGTGAGCCTCGCACTAAATCACGTGGGTTGATCTGCGTTTATTTAACCGTGCGTCTACACTTCGCGGGAGAGCTTACTACGCTATTACGTCGCGCTCGCGCACACAAACTTGCCGTAAAAATCGCATCAAACTTCGTCGATGCCGGCCAACAACTTGTTACGCCGTTATGTAAAACTCGCACGAAACAAAGACGCCCGATTACGCGCCCCGTCGTCCGCGTCACATATAAATACACCGAGAGAACAAAAAGATAGTAATACTTGACATTTTTGCACCCACAAAATTGTGTCCGTTTAAAGAATAATGGAATTGTCTTGCACCGAGTAGAATTTCTATTCATCATGAGGATATAATACAATTTAAATTATTTTTAGAATTAATAAATTATTCTTATATTATTCTCAGAAAGCGTGAGTTTATGTAGAGAATAATTCTACTTTTGTTAAATGGATTGGTTTTAGAGAAAAAAATAAGAAGGTTTTATCTGATTAGTGTTGGTATGTAATAGATTTGTTATGAAATTATATTCTTTTTACTAAATATTCTTCTATCAACAGAATTCCTACTATTTTTTAATAGAAAAATTTTAATTAAACAGTTTTTTCTTCGCACAATTACATTTTGTTTTGAGTCTACTAAGAAAGCGAAAGCGTGAGGAATTTTAATGAAAAATACAAGGTAAATATTGAAGAATTATAAACGTCATTGAAATTTTACCGTAATTTACAGTAATATTCACAGAAAGCAGACTTATAATTTTCATGTAATTTTTATTTTAGTTCCTTCTGTTTGGCATAACAAAGATTATAAATATTAACTTCCCTTAACTCGGCGTAGTTTTGCATAAAATACACAAGAAAGTTGGTAAAAAAAAGTCCAAAAAAATATATAGTCGAAAAACCAATTATTGGGAAGAAATTCAACGAGAATTGAACTCTTAATTCGGATGTGCAAGAGCAAACACCTTAAACGCGCGAAATTTCAAATTTCACCATACACCTAGTATATTTAATTTAACAAATAAGAATTCGTTCAAGTCAATAAATAATACTCCAATTACATAATCCCCCCCAAAAAAAAAATCGAAAAAAATATACACAACCGTAGAACCATTAATTAAAAATCAAGTATACCCCGATCGTAAATCAGTTTATTTTGTTCAGCCGAATAAAACTTGCACCATCGAACGGAGTGTTTACGAACAGTCGGACTATTTTTAAAATCACGGATACCGCGCGAAAGCTGACTCGACGGACAAAAAAAAAAAAAAAAAGAAAAGAAAAAAAATTAGGCCCCCGGGGGCGGCGATGGAAATGGTTCGCGAACGCGCGCCACGTTCAACGTGGTACAATTTGACGGCGACGTCGCAAAAGGCGGTCGTATAAATTGCGCTAATTACAATAGCGGCTTTCAATTGTCCGCGCGCAAAGTATCCGCCGTCCGACTTTGTTTCGCCGTCTCCCTCGGGCCCGTTCGATTGTCTCTCGTTTTAAGCGAGAAATTGGCGCCGATACTTTCCTCCGAATGAAACACTCCACTCGGCTGGCCAGGCGTTTATTTGTTTCGTACGTTTTGCTATTGTTGAAAGTCAAATGACGACGCGATTGCACAACTTACGTTCTCGCAGTATCAATTTCAGCGTGGCTTTCTCAAATGACATATTGTAATTGCGAATGTTATAAGTACTCCGTGACATCGTGACTTACCTGAAACAAGAGAGAAATTTATTAGAAAATACGCTCGATTGTTTTACGATTATTTAAGTGGACGATAAAAGTGCCCTCCCCCTTCTTTTTTTTTTTTTTTTTTTTTGGTTTCACTCCTTTCGGGCCGGCGCTTTTATTTGCATAGTCGGAGCAGTAACGGGTCGAAAAATCAAAGCCGTTCTTGCCGTCCATTTTGCTCATTTATATCTATTATTTCCGATTCCGCGAACGGCGTCGAAAACTAATTCGGTTTTGACGAATCCCCCCACCCCGTTCCGTTTGGTTGGCGCCGTTGAATTTATGATTTTGGTGAAAAATGTTGTCGGCCTGGCTGTTATTGGCCGGACGGCGTAAACGGCGTAAACGGCGTTACGTGTCGTTTCTTCGGGCGTCGCATTATTCCGATCATGCTCGGGGTACTCGAGTTTCTCGGAAGAGATTCGTCTTGTCTTTTATTTCCACGGCTAAATAGTCGACCGCAACGTGAAAAAGCGACTGGCGAAGTTCACACCAACGCGCAGGCAACGATTCGTTATTCCGCACCCACGCGGGGCAAACTGCCAACTGGCCGTGATAAAGAGAGCCAGCCGACGAGAGAGAGAGGGAGAGAGAGAGAGAGGGACGAAGACGCGACTCGCGTCTTGCCGGCTTTAATCGCGAGTAATTGCTCGTGTCTCGCTTCCATTCATGTTTGCTGCGAAAACGAAGGGAACGTAACGGAAAAATGCTCGGACCGATCGCGACCGTTTCCGCTTCGCCGTTTAACGATCCCGTTGCGACTGTTCGAAATCGTGGCTGAAAAAAAAAGGGCTCGGGTTTGGTTTTGTAAAAATGTTTTGCTCGCATTTTGGCACCGCTCCTGGCTCGATTCGTTTCAATTAGTCAATGGGATGGCAATTATTTATCCGGAGAATAATGCGCCGGGAAAAGTATGCGTCAGTTCAAACAACCGACCTCTATATTTAACTGAATCTTTTTCCTAGTAATATTAACCGAGATTGAGGTAAAAATAATCGGTATTATAAGCAAGCCGATCGTATAGTTTGATATAGGCATGATAATCATGTTGTTTAATTTAATTTTCTTAGTTACTGCACTGAGAAGAATGTGGCAGAAAAAATTACGGTTTTGAACTGTGTTTCAGATGTATATCCGTGTTTCAGTAAAAATTACAGTTTTTTAAAAGCAAAGAAGGTAGCTTTCAATGTTATAGTTATAAATGAAACAGAAATCCTTCCTGTTAAAAAACTATAATTTTTACTTGACAGACGGATATACATCTGAAACACGGTTAAAAACAGTAATATTTTCTGTCATATTTTTATCAGTGTATTTATTTTTCTTCGCGTCACTTATAATGAATTTCAGATTCTAGTAAATTCAATTCTATTCTCAGGCAAACTTTTTACTTCACCCTATGCTTGGTCCAACAAAAATAGTGTCAAAATGGTAAAAATAACTAAAAATTTCAAGATACCACGAAGGGAGCATATAAACAAAATAAGACGAGAAAAAAAATGGAAATCAAAAAAAAAAAAGGAAAGAATACAAATATTTGACTCTGAATCGCGACTTGCCAGCGTAGCAAAATTTCCAGACGAGCGCGCATAATAATGCCCTCGCTTTCTTCCGAGTCTTCGGCGGCAAATGAGAGGTAATTGGTGTCGGAGTGGGCGGTGACTTATACCAAATATAAGCAGCTAATTTCGCGATTAATCCGGTTGTTTGCGATAACAGTGATCGCTACGCCGTGTAATTGGGATAGGCAACGGGGCGTTGTGGAGGAGGGTGGTGGAAAAGGGTGGCGGGGAGGGGGGGGGAGGGGTATTGCCTCTCTCGTCCCGGGGCCGAAACAGTCGTCGTACATTACGCTCGACTGCGCCACGGCCACGGGATGATCTTCGTCGTAATTCGAACTGGTGGGTGTTCGCGTGGGTGACCGCTGTTTGCGGATTTCAAATACTCCGGGCGTGCTTAGGCGCTACATAATCGAACGACCGGCGTTGTTGGATTGCCCGCGCGCCCAACGAAAAATGGCCGTCTATGAATCATCGCTTGCGTTTAACGCGGCGGAACATCGCGCAGAAGTTGGCCAAGCAGACATCTCGCGGGCGGAACGGTGAAGTTCCATCGAGTCCGGGGGTGGGGGGGGGGGGAGTGCGGTTGACCCTAAGGGAAAAAAGCTGAAATGGTAAATAAAATGGTCATAAAATCATAATTCATTCTCACGGTTCCTTCGTCAGATGTCGAGTTTCTTCCTGACTCGTATTTTTTGATCAAATCAAATTGTCCATTCCATCCTTTTCTTTTTTTAATGCTTGCAAAGTGCCATTTGTCCTTTTTCTTGGATAAGAAACCGAGGTGTCTCTCTCTTCTCTTTTTTGTTATACTTGGCCCCCGAGACACTACCGCTCGTCTCTCCAACGGGCCTGAAAAACCATACTCAAGAGCGTTCCCTGTGAATGAATACCTGGTCCGGATGACCCGAAGGTAAATGCGCAACACGTGCGGGGGAAAGGTCGATAAGGCAGAGAGAATGCCACACGTGGCAAGGCAAATTAACCTCGTCGTCAGTTCGATTGCCGTGCGCGCGAGGGAAGATACATTTTTCCCCTGTCTCGTCTATGCCGCATAATTTTCATTCCCCTTTACCGCCGCCGCAATAATAAAGGAGAGCGGCGTCGAGGTCGTGGAATTTACGGACGCCCCCTCTAATGTCGGCTGGTGGTGGTAAAAAAGGGCCCCAGGCCGCGCCAACACCGGGCGGAGGAAGAAGAGCCTAGAAACTGGAGAAAACCAGCGCCGGAAGAGGGGGGGGAGGGGGATGGGACTTGTAACGGGCTGCAGCCCCGCGTGCAACAAAGCAACGATTCTGTCGGGATTTCTCGGAACAACAATAAAATGATGAAAGGATGATAAATAAAATTATTAGAGGTACTGGGAAATCGGACCACACTTGGATTGGCTCACGCGACCGGACCGGGCAACGATTTCTGCCGCAATTAACCGAAGACAAAAAATGCCGTTAATAATAAATTGACGATTGGTCAAATTTGAACTGAAATTGTTCGTTCGTTCAAAGTTATTTTTATGCTTGCAACTTTCGTAAGAATTTCGGGAAATTCTTGACGGAGATTTTAATTTTTCCTTGAACTAACTTTTAATTTAAGGGTATGATTTAAGGGTAAGAAATAACTTGAATCGATTATACATATTTATATTTATGACCCTTGAGTTGTAGAACAAAATTTATTCATATCTTAGTAGAGTTTTTACTGTAAACATTTTTTTGTCGCTCAAAGGAAAATCGATCAAGTTTGAAAGTAGAATAACATTAGGAAAAAAGGTTGAAAAACATTTTGAAATATCGCTAATCCTCAACATAATTGTCCTTTTTATATATCTAATCTTGAAACTTTTTCCTTTGAAAAAGTAAAATCCCGCCGCCGCGAAATTGCAAGAAAAATATCTTGAAAGTCGACTGATTATGTCTAGCAACGCCAATCCAAACGTTGGGCCGCACTGAACGTAATCAGCGAATCTATCAAATCCTCTAAAAAAAACAATCGTCGGGCTATTTCGAGATAACGCAACCAGAAATATCTGATCGAGGACAAATTAAAGCCAGTCAAGTTGATACAACGTGAAATTTCACCGAGCGCAGCGTCTTGTGTTTAAGACTTGCTCGAAAAGAAAAAAGAGAAAAGAAAGAGAGAGATAAAAAAGACCCGGAGTTTCTTCGACGTCGGAAATTGAATTCGGATGATGATTAATTCGCGCGGCGGTGGTGGTAAAAAATGAAGACTCGAAAATTTCAGTAATGGGTATCGTTCATCTTGCAGAATCGCGTCGGCCAAATGAGAGGCAACGCAATCGATCAAATGCGTCGTTATTATACGCCGATGGAGACATTGCGCTTCGTCACTGCCACTGCCAGGCCCTCCTTTGCCTTTATGCAGGTGACGCGCGTGACTCATACACCGCGGCGCGATCAAGAAACATTATCAAAATGGAAATAACGCGAGCCGTTACATTTTCGAGTCCCAGGCGCGCACCGATCGTTTCCCGCGAGACGTCACGGGCAAAATCTCCGCTTCGGCTTTCGAACACGCGACTCTTCGCCGGCCGTATCTATGGAGACAGACTGGATTGAACGGCAGATCTCCCTTAATTGGTGGCTCAAAGTAATGCGAAATAAAAGTAACGAGGCAACCTTAAGAGAATGCGCCGGGAATTGGAAGGGTTTATTAAAAATTACCATACCTTTCTGATCTTGGAAAGATTACTATATCAATGTAATAACATTTCTCGGGTAATACGGTACACGCAGAAAAAGAAAGAGTTATTTTTACCATAAAAAATTGGATTCCAACCCCAGAAGACATTTTATGAACATACTTGTAATAAAATATGAAGTAAATGCTAAAACAAAATACTTTTTCCTATAAATTTACTGGAATAAATGCTTTATTATGGTATTTCTTTCATAATTTATCATAAGAAGGTTCATAAATTGTCTTCTGGGGTTCGAATCTAATTTTTTATGGGAATATTAACTGTTTTATTTTTCTGCCCGTAAATATTTATTATGCTGAAATTAAGTTTTACCATATCGTACATGAAATGTTACCATAATGGTATGGTAAAGTGGACAGTGCCTACAGATAAGATATGGTAATTTTAAATATAACCTTTTTTTCCTCAGCGTTCAATCAAATGCCGTCAAATGAGGAGGGGAAGGTGACGTTATAAACTCGGAACGAAGTGTTTATTATATCTAAAAATACTATACCCTTTGGTCTGTATTTTGACTTAGTTGCAATGAAAATTATTTGAGATAATAATATGATGATAAGTTGATAAGATCAAAATTGAAAATTGATATTAATTGAATTTTAATCATTTATTTGTACAAGAAAATTCGATAATTTGTATTACAAAAATAATATACAATTTATAAAGTTTGTTTAATTCCATGACGTTCCATTAATAACCTATGACACTACCAACATTTGAAATGAAAACAACGGAAATATATTTATCTAAAATCATTCAACAGTCGTCATTACTGCAACTAAATTGAAATTGATAAAAATGTTCCAGTGGAGATAATAAATCGAATGAAAATAATTGAAGATAAGGGAATGATGGCGTTCAAATAACGAAAACACTGAGACATTCAAACTTGTTTGTCCGCAGCTATATACAATGAAGAAGAATTAACAATTTGTCGACGAAAGATATTAAATATATACAAAATTGCAAGGTTTCATAAATTCTGATTCTCAAACATTTTCCCATACACTCTGAATTTCTTCAATAAAACCTCCCAACACTTTTAAAGTGAAATAAAATTGAAGCAACAAAGAATTAAAGTCAGTAATACATTGACATTAGTTTTCATATTTCTTGCGTAAATAAATTTAATGCCCCCATTATTTGAGTTAGATGTTTAATGCACCAACGTCAAAAGTTTAATGGAGATATTTTTTCTTGTGTGCAAAATTTATGTAAAAATAAACGAAAAAGTAACAGAAGAACGAAGCGACTTCTAATAAGCACAATGACGGACTTTTAACCACGATAATTAGCGTGCCAATCAAGAGTAAAGATCAGCCACGCTAACGAATCGAATGGCTCCGACGGCAGTTTAGAATATTGATGCGGAGTTGCGGGCTCTAATGTTAGCATTAGTCAAAGGGAATAACTGAACCCAAACTAATGGCTAACTTATGTCACGAGAGCTATGCCAAAATCGACTTCGCCGTCGAGGAAGTTCATTCATAGGTGCAACGTATAACGCAATAATGAACGCGACTACAACCTTGCCGTTTAAAAATAACGAGTGACG
Organism: Leptoteleia sp. ZL-2020; assembly: GCA_022817305.1. Taxonomy (NCBI): domain Eukaryota; kingdom Metazoa; phylum Arthropoda; class Insecta; order Hymenoptera; family Scelionidae; genus Leptoteleia; species Leptoteleia sp. ZL-2020. Next base: position 4,715 of record JABFPN010004739.1, on the reverse strand, counting down.
CACTATCGACGCTGCCAACGACAACGTTTTTCGCGTGAAGACGTTCGTTTTACAGTTACGACGATTCGAAATAGACGCGCGCGACTATTTTCACGTTAAAAGGTAGGCGTAGGGCGGCGTATTTTCGTTACAACGAGGCGTACACATTTTCGGAATATTTGATAAGACGCGCGCGAAGTTGCGCAACGTGGTTCGCGAAAAATTTCGCCTCGCTTTCGTCGAAAAGTCGATGCCGTCGGTGGAATCGTTGCTCTGACCCCATTGGCCATTCCGCACCGACAAAATAATACAGATGAAACGAAAGAATGCTCTTTCGTATCGACCACGCCGCAGCGAGATTAGTGGGTAGGAATAAAAGTAGGGTTTTAACCCTCCCTCATTTGGTGCCTCGGAGCCACTTCTTTTGACCAGTCGGGCTTCAAATCGGAGAGATACACCTTCGACTGCTTTGACCGTGAAAAATAACTGGGACTGTGTCACGGATTGGAAACCGGGAAATGAATGATAATTTTAGATTTGTCAGTCGGACCAATTTAATATAATCAAAGTTGATGTTACATAGGGAATAAATTTTTTGGGAAATAACTTGCAAAATTGAAGTGCAAGGAAAAAGATAAGCAAACAGAATTAATTCGATCCGAGGATTTTAGAAGCGAATGTGAGGTGAAATGAAATTTCATCTAAAATATGAACCTTGCCTGAAATGTATGCCTCTGCGACCTTTGGAAATTGGACGCTATCATATATTATTACATTCTGCAATAACATGAGTCGAAACGAATCCGTCGTGCCAGCTGGATGGAAAATTTGAGATCGAATCGGTACCGTTATACATTATGTAGCGTGTGGTTAGGAAAACGATCGAACGCAAAGGATTAATTGCGTCGAATGGAGTCCAGGTTGGTCACGGTAACCGAGCGTTCTGTTTGTTTCAAATTCGTGTGATTACAAATGTAAATCCTCGCATGGTACTCAAATTATTGACTGCAAAACTGATTATATGCCACTAAATATTGAGTACCCTAATGCCTGCTGAGTTGGGCGCGTTTACGTAACCCTAATCCCTCTGCAGATGGTTAGCATGTCAACGATTGGTTCGACCATTTCAATCAGTCGTTGGCTCAGGGACTCCAGGCCAAAATGTTTCCGAATATTTGGAGTAGGCAGAAAAAGGGTTCGATACGACAAAATATTGCAATATCCAGTAAAAGAAATTCATATAAATTCAGGGTAATAGATGTTGATGAAAATTGATTAACAATTAATTTTTTTTTTAAAGTAGACATCATTTTGGACGTATCAACCAAATCTTTGGTAAAAAAGAGGAGTGAAAGACACTGGAAGTAACAGCCAAGACAAATCTTAACCATACAACTTTTACTCTTCGCAAGTTAATTTGCCTGAAAGCAAACGAACGCGTATCTTAACAGCCATAAAAATGGCGTAATGATTCGGTAACGGTGCGCGGTGAGTTTAAAATATGACCGCATGATTGCGAGCGGCCGAAGACAAGCTTAAAGATGGAGCGATTATGGAAATTAAATCCATTGAGCGAGGGTTTTTGTTCTTTTCTCGAAAGCATGAATGGTACTCTCGCATGTTGCCGGTCAATCATCCCCCTCGGGCTCGCCCACTTTTTCTGCCGGAATGGTCCCGGGAATTCGCGCCAATTCCCCGGACTTTTCCCAACGCGTAAGTCCGCGGCGCGCACGGCAGTGCCTTTTTCGTGGCACCCTAAATTCCGCCAAAAAGGGGGTGGGGTGGGGTGGGGGGGGATATTAATCACGCGATCGGGGCAAAGCAAAAGGAGGCAAAGAGTAATGCGCGCGAGGCACGTAATCGGCAAAGCCCCACCGAGGTGTATCTATCATGAATGCGAGCGGAGTGGCAACGCAGAAGAAAGAAGGTGCTAATAACAGTGCAGGTTTTGCCAATGGCTGCCGTGCATTACGTCGGGTTACCGTTATTACCTTTCGATTGCCGTCGATGCCGAGTGTAACGCGACTGGTTTACACGTGTCTGTACGTGTTCGCAGTTACTTATCGACGCGGAGTATCTAACACGTATGTAACGCGGCCCCGCGCTCGCTGGTATTGGTGCGCGCCATTAGCTACATGCGCCACGTACGACGGTGCGCTGCACGCTGCCTTCAAAATATCGCCATTAACCGCGCGACGAATTTATACCGTCCGTCTCGAATTTTACCATCCTCGCCCGAAACACTCGATGATTTTCAATTGATTATCTTCGACGCTCCATCTCCCGTTCCACGGATATTGTTTCGAGAAACGAATCCATTTCGCTTCGAATTACTCGGAGCGCGCTCGTTGAAGAGCTCAACACACCCACTGAAGGATTCTGATAAGCAAAACGATATTGGAGGGGTAAACCGTTGTAGATGTCAAGTGATTTTGACGGGAGCCTGCTTTATATTCGGTTATATTTAAACGACTTTGGGGAGATTGTTGCAAAAAGTCAATGTTTTTTTCTGGTCCTGGAGAGAAGTCAGAATAGAGATACATTTTTTGTTTGCATTGTAGGTGTACACTCAGAAAGAAATATAACAATATCAACTATTTGGGTAGTCAATTTTCGTGAATACTATAAAATTTTAGTTTCAGTTACCTGATTTTCAGTTAAAATAACCGTAATATGGTTAATTCAACCAGAATTTTAGTAATCACGAAAATTAACCATGTGAATTTTCACTGAAATAGTCCAAACGAAGTAAACATTCGACAATTTCTATTCAATTTTCAAATGGTTTCCAAAAATAGATCGTCATATTGATTTCTAAATAAGAATTTTAATTTCCTTTGGTTCAAATTAGTTGAAAAATGATATAGTTAATATTAAATTTGACCCCGTTTTTTTCGCAAAACGACTTCACTCTTATACGCACCTGCACGATTTTCTATCTCAAGAACTTAATTTGCACGCCATTAAATCCGAGCAATTAAAGATATTACTAATGGCATATAGATTGTAAATATAGACTGATCTAAATTCGCAAAAAGAAGGAAAGGCAATCGAAGGACCAAAAGTGCGATAAAACGGAGCGACGGGGTGTACGCTCGAAAACTTGCCAACCTTTAGATGGAAAGAGAAAGGAAAGTCGAATCTCGGGGCACTCACATGCGCGCATACGTTACTCGTGCGCTCGGAGACGGAGAAAAAGCTGGACCGCTCCTTGCCCAGCGATCGCACACACCGGTTGTCGCACCTGGACGATCGCGGTGAACGCGCCGCGATTCGCGGATAAATTTCAGCCCGCAAGAAGGCCGCCAACGTGCGCTAAGATGATTTATACGCCCGGGAGTGTTTTCCGTTTTGCACTCCGGCTCGGTGGACACGACGCGCACGCTCGGTCCTATTTTATCCGTATCTCGATCTTCCGTTTTGGCGCATCTTGTAAATTTCAGTTGTTATGATCCGAATAAAATGGATTAGCCAAGATTTCGCCTTCTTATCGCGGGTACTTGGAATATTATCCCCCCCCCTCCCCCGGAGATTTATTAGCTGATACGATTACCTGGAAAATGGATAAATCTCGAGAGCATAAACAAATATTATGCTCGCTCGTTTTAATTTTCGAACCGACGATAAATTTAGGAATAATGCTGTCGGAAAAAATTGTTAATAATACTTTAAATGAATGGGATAAATAATTAGCACATTTCAATTGTCGAAAATTGGACACCAGTTTTTTAAGGAATATTTTCCCTTCAATTTTGCCGCTTCTTATTATAAATTTATGAAATGTAATGTCGATATATAATTATCAACAACGAACGCCCAAATTTTGCATATTTTAATTAACAGTGAAATGATAAAATCATCGTATATGAATCGTTATATAAGTTATATAATCATTCTCTGAAAATATTCTAACCAACGATGAGATCGAATTAATGAAAAGTGTACTCCCTTATGGTGGATAATTATAGCCGACTATTATAGATTCCATTATAAACATCACAGTCAACGTTCCTTAATAATAGCACATAGTATGTCGGTTAAAAAAATTTCCAGTAATTTCGGATGTTCGTAAGTAGATAGACGTAGCAAAGAAAATTGTAGGTTTTTAATATCGTCTGCCGCACATGCGAATCGGTAACTCTAAACAGTACTTTTGCCATTTATTAAAAATTACCCGACAATCAACCCTGCGAGCTAAAAAATTCAATACACCTCTGCCAATCGCTGACTTCTACCACTTTTCCTACTTATGTAATTTCTATCCAACAATCGCACGCTAAAAGGAAAAGAATTACAACCATATGTCCACCTACAGTGCTCCAAGACCATAATAACCTACACAATATAGCATCGTAAAGTACACGCGGACTCTAATCAATTGCATTCTCAAAAACGGTACCAAAATATTAACGAACAACATCAATATCAAACCGACGGATAGAATATTTTGCAACGAGCATTTTATCCTTTGTTTCAATCCTTAAGAGTCATCAATATTTTGGTCAGCTTTTTCATAATATATAATGGCAAATATTTCCCTCGGCGCATCCCAGTTATTACTCGGAAATTAACTTGAAATCATCGCGAGGAACCCAACCACGTATCTCGTTAATCAGATAATAATGGATTTTGAAATCAATCAACTATCATGCCGAGGTGTTTCGTCACAGCATTGAATATACGAAGACAAGGAGGGGGGGGGGGAAGAAGAGAAAAAGGAAATAAGAAGGGGTAGG
>JABFPN010004738.1:0-14508 GCA_022817305.1 Leptoteleia sp. ZL-2020 | reverse complement strand
TTATAATTAGGTCTCAATAATGGTCCCACATTTGATATCCTGATTATAGCCACACGAATGCCTACCGTTACACACCGAAAAGGGCATAATGTGGATGCCTGATAAGTACCTCATCTGGTAATGTGGCTCCCTGATCATGCCCACACTTCAGCCCAATTTCAATTTTTACTAGGGTAATTATTATTTATATTAAAATTTTTATAAGTTTCTCTATTAATATTATTTTTAGATTTTGAATTTGATAAATTCTTACACATGGTAGGTAATGTAAATTAATTTTTCATTTAAGTAAATTTAAGTCGGGATATTGCACATGAAGCTTATGGAATTTGTATGAATAAAATAATTTTAAGTAGCAAATGTGAGAAGTCAATATTTCTGTTTTAATGTTTCTAGAATAAAACGAAATAAGGAATATGAAAGTAATATTTTATTTGTACTTTCTTTCTTTTGGACAAATATTTAAAATATTAACAAAGCTCTTTGAATATTTATAAAACTATGAATAATAACCGATTCTAAAATCAAACGCGAATTTATTATTATACACGAAGGGAAAAGATCTAATAAAAATGACTAAAATTATTAGAAAGGGGCTCATCTAAATAACTATTGTGCACTGAAAAAAATTACATAATATTACAGGGTTTAACTTTGTTTCAGATATATGTCAGTTTTTCAAAAAAAAATTACTATTTGTTTCAAGGAAAAATTTATATTTTAAGTATAAAAATAATATTTAAAACTGGTAAGAAAAACAAAGTCAAAAATATTAATATTTTCCATATTTTTTTCATTGTATATATTCTATACATTCTATACAGAATGTTTAATTATTCGAATTAGTTTATCAGAGTATTGTTGAAAAGTTTACTCAGTATCTTAAAAAAAAATCGTATGAAATGAAGTTTTTAATTTTAAACAAATTATATGCAATTGTTAACATTTAGCCTTTAAACCTCTGGCAGCCGATATGGTTGTCTATTTTCTTCGATATTCGCGCATGGCGTCGATCCTATGTATATTCAAGACCGATTTCATAAATATCCAAAGGGCTTTTTAATCTGCGACTCGGCTAAGAATACAATTATTAACATCAAAAAGAGGATGACTGCGAATGGCTTTCATATTGAAATCCTGTGTCTTTTATTGCCTAATATCGGAAGGCACTTTGAGCGTGGCGTCGAGGGAAAAGATACTATGATCGATATATATACCGCGGCTCAAACGAAACGAACTTAGCAGCTCGGAGACTATTATTCTTGGCAAAGGAAAGGATTATTATATGTGTGGAATATCGATGGACCTTTGTGCATACGTTTTTAAGTGATATTGTCTTTATGCACTCTTTTTAATTGCATCCCAGACGAATCGAGCGTAGATTTTTTTCATGACTTTAGAGATATATTCTCTGCTTTGATTTAGAGTTAATTATTTATGATAATAATGCAACGGAGAATTTATACGCGCGAAAAATTTAATGATAATGCATATTTCGATCCGAAGTAATCACGAGTGAAAATATCGATTTCATTTCAAATGCTTATATTTACGAAATTAAGTGATAACAGGTAACAGTTGTCAGATACAAAAATGTTATGATTTAACAGTAATATTTAAATTTTTTTATATATTTTAATACTACATTTAATTCACTTAATATATGTAAATTTTATTTGGTATTTTTAATGTTGTTAAATTTTAAAGTTTTTTCCCAATAAACAATAATATAAGTTAAAATTCTTAGTTCCCATTTTATTGTATTCTAAATTTGTATAGATAAGCATAATTTTACATTCCTGCATTTTATATATTTATCAATGTAAGTTTAAATTATTTATTTTTAACTTGAACTTATAATTATATATAGCTCTTTATTTTAAATATAAATTTCAAATACTACCCTCGTAAGGTCTAGGATATGAAAAAAAGAGTGTTAAAAAATTGGTCCCAGAATTTTGCCCGCGATTGACAAAGAACAAAGACGCAATATGCTGGATGTATGATGCGCACAATGAAATTAGCGATATCTTGAAAAAATCGAAAATATATCACGTAACAGGAGCGAGACAGAGTAATGGTAATTTGGTACGCGAAAAGCGAACGTGGGATCGCGTAATCTACGTGAGAAGTTGCGAGGGGTAGGCTACACCCCATCCACTCATGTGTGATGGATCTAAATGGATGAGACGCGCCCTTACGGTGCCCTCGCTACTGGGCTATCGGCGCTGTCCATAATTTTTGTAGCAATTTCCAAAGGGTAATATCTGAAGGTCGTATGCGCGGTAGAGGCGCGACGCTCCGCGCTTCAACGAGCGCCGATTTACCAAGTACTTATACTTGCCGAACGGCTACGCTTGCATTTTTATCACCAGCTTTACGAACTCTTAAGAACGTCGATCGGATATGCTTTTTATGACGACAGTCTGCGCGCTTTTCATTTTCTCCTGTTCTATGTCGTATTTACGCTCTCCGCGCTATTTACCGAGACAATTCCTCTTGATACGTAATTTATCGTCTTGTACAACTGTTCATGCATTATACGACTCATATTTTAAGTCAACCTTTTAGGTTCTTTTTAAACGTTGCTTTACACAATTTGTTTACTTTTTAAGGAAGTTTTAGTTATTATCGTTTTAGATCGTGGCTAATTTAATTGGAATAAATCGACTCTGCAATTTATTAATTTAATTTTAAATAATTTAATCAATATTAATTTGAACTTAATTTTAATGATTTTTAAATACAAAAATTAATCTTTTTGTTATAATTGTTAATTGTACTGAAATTTAAACATTAAACTAAATTATTATACGTTAATTATTGTTAAACTGTATTTTTATTCAAATTTTAAGTAATTAGCATTATTCATTATTAATTTTATTGTTGCAAATATTATAAATTTATTTTTATCATTTAACATTCGATCGACAATGCAACGTTCGTAGCATGATTCTTTTAAAAATGCCAAGACATTGAAAGTATAAATATTGACATTTTAAACCGATTCTTATTTGTGTCATCGATTTACATCAATATTCTGTCTCGTAATTATTTATTTTTGCACAAATGTTGTTTTATTATCAGTGTATCCTTTTTTTTTATCAATTCTTTAATGAGAGTTCTGAATATACACAACGTGAAGTAACTTTTTCAAGCGAAGAATCTTTAGTTATTAGAACGATTGGAATCGTGACGTGGGCTTCGCGGAAATTCGTATCACATGCTCGTCATTCATTTCCTCGACAATTCATCAGGTGATACAAGCTTGTCGTTTGTCGTTGCAAAAAGATTTTTGTTCTCCGATGTGCTTCCGTTTTGTCCCACGTCTCGACTCGAATGGTCCACATAACATTCATTTCAAGCGCTGCAGAACTCATCAGTTGAGAGGAAGTGGACACGTCGAAACAATTTCCTTATACGATCTCGCCGCCAGAATTTTGACCCCTTTGCGATTGACCAATCTACTTGAAATTGATTTGCTTCTAGAATGAAACATCTCAAATTCAAGCTTCTGATATCTTTACCCGTATTTTCGAATGCGATGAATATTGCCCGATATTTTCTAAAGGAGAGTTTCATAATTCGTTTTACTCACCGAGAGAGAAACGATATTAAAATTCACAATCCTTGCCAAGAAATTAAAATTTAAATAAATATAAAATTTATGTTTTATATCGAAAATAAAATATTCTTAAATGGTATGATTTAAAATTTACATTATTAACTAAACAATAATAAATTAAATTAAGTAATATCTTCATATATAAAATTATCTTTATTTACGGTATGTTATGGTGTGTTCTGTCTGGAAATCTCTTTCTTTTGTAGCATATGATTATTATTAATTCATTTTTTGATTAAAAATCGTATTATGTTTCTATACCATAAAAACAGACATTTTCATTTAATTTAATTCTATTTTACTATTAATTAATTGTTTTCTTGTATCTTTAAATTGTTCTTTAAATATTTAATTAAATTAATATTAAATTTTATATTTAAATAAATTTTTCTCTCTTATTTGAAAATTATAAGCGTTAATAATATTATATACAATAATTTATATATTTGATTGTAGGTTATAATTTAATTTATTTACTCACCATTTAATCGAGAAAATCCTCTTCGAAAATTCCACAACTACACTTTTATTAATAAATGGGTAACTTTTACACTTACACTATTATAATTAATAAATGAGAACTAAAGCACTTCACTATTTAACGATTGTTTTCTAATTGACTAACGTGTCGTGTCGCGTCGCGTCGCGTCATATATAGAATTCGTAGATGGCGCACATGTTAGTAAAACTTTAAAAATTAATTTCCCTTATTATTAGAATAAATCAAAATATTGATAATGGATAATGTTTGATTATAAAACTAATTATCTTTTTGTAATAAAAAGCCCGTTTTATTACGTTTAATCGAAATCATGTTGAGATAACCATAAATAGTATTAAATTAAGCATAACTACATTTAAAGGATTGTCTTCTTATATGAAGTGTATTATTTTTTTCAGTGTAGTATATTGCATTAAATTATAATAACTAATTCTAAACATCCGACCCTATGAAAGGTTGAATAATTCAATCTATATTTCTAACGCTAATCCTTATCGAAACTGAAGAAACTTGTCAGTTTAGTTCAAAGACCCTCGGATTGTATTCGAATAATTTCCAACATTGCAGTGAGTTTATAAAACCGCACCTATAAATTTGTGGCTCGCAAAAAGACGCCAAGTCGGTAGCTCAAAGGCCACTTTTTTATGGACGTAATTCAAAATAAAGTGAAATTTGGAAAAAGCGCAGTCTTCCCCGGGGACTTTTTCTTTATGGCTAGGTCTTTTACGTGGGAAGACGGAGACGAGAAATCTGGATGCGAAGTCAGGAGACGCGCGAGACATCTCAACTGTATCAGCCGACAGATAGCCGCAGATGGCAGGGCATAAAACTGAAAGTGTCGTTTTAGTCGAGTCCCTTTTGCCGTTGCTTGACGGCGGCCTTTGGTCGCGCCGTCTTTGCCGCCACAGCCTATTTGAGGCGAAAATTGCGGTTATAGCTGACGGCAGGAAAATAAAATTTTACAGCATCAACTTTCGGAACAATCGAACTCAAACATTTTTAGTGCTTTCACCCGATTCCCATTTTTTCATTTATGTAAAGATTGTGGAATTCGATGTCGGCGAGAAACAATCCGACCGGGTAGCAATCACTCGAAGAAAAAGCGGGTTGCATTGGTTATAAGCGATGATGCGGTTGGGTCGCGTCTTTCAACACTTGTTTGTCTTCGGCGGTGAAATCATGTAGTCAGTTTTTATCAAATCCATCGAATCAACCTCGGCAGGTTCGGGTCGCTCGAAAAAGTTTTATGGTCGTTTTTCTGGTTTTGGTCTAATTTTCGTTTGAGATTAGTCGAGACAACTTTGACGACTGAAAATTTCGTCTTAATGATGGAGATCATTCCACTTTAAAAGGGGAATGAACGGGTTTTATAATCGTAATACGATATCCGTGTAATTTATTATTTAATCCGCTTTATTATGGTGGAGGACGTAAAGAGTTTTATGCCTCGTGTAAGTACTTCGTTTCTTGTAGCACATCGTTGTAAAATTAACAAAAATTTTCTGTTATAATACGCCTTTTTTATATAAAGTGTAATTATTCAGTAGGATCAGTAATTCCTTCGAATGTGCTTATTTTTATCTATTATGATGAAAATGTTGAAATTATCTTTTATTATTAATATTATGACTTGTATGATGATAGAGATTTGGATTAAATAAGTAAAAGTGTTCTGATTTTTTATAACAATTGTAGCAAAAAATAGTTTTTTTCCCCACCAATGAACCTTAAATCCTGCATTTTTAATGAAAATGTGGTTAACTGAAGATATGCTGATTCGGATCAGGACCGTTATATTTGCTCAGCATTACATTTGTTTACCTGCCCGATCTGTTTGCCATTTTCTTAAAAAAATACAAGAATTTCCGTTTTACAAAATGTGACAGCATTTGCCATTTCCCTTGCTGACTCGGGTCATTTTGATGATATTTATATCATGTGACATTATGCACCAATTGCCTCTGGTTCAACGGGACAGTTTTCTCTGCGCGATTACTTTTAATTGAGCCGTTTAATCGCGTGTACATTTGGCATCCCTGCGCTCGGTGGCCTGATATGTGCGGTATAGCTACACGATACAACCAATAATTCTCCGAACGTCTCGCGTCTCCGCATTGAGATGCAAAGCAGCGCGTTAAGTTGACGGTGTCTCGTGCGGGGACCGGTCGTACGTGCGCCCCACACTCTTTTCGCCATCCCGTTCTTTCGTCACCTAAATCACCGTTCTTCTGTCCCATCTCCCCCTTGTACTCGAGCGCGATGCGGATCCTTCCAAGGAAAACGACATTATTTTTATTCCCGCATTTACCGCGAGAGCTTATATTGCCAGGGGAGTCGCACGACGAGGGTTGCACGAGTATAGGGCCAAAGTAGCTTATTATTTCAAAGACTTCCGTCGATCAGCATTCAATTTTTTGCGTATTTCATCCGCAGAAGCAAACGCGGTGACGTTTTTATTTTAATACGACACAATAAAGGAGTTACAAAGAACGATCTTAATGGAAAGAAATCGAAACAGACAAGAGCGTCTTTTTTATTGCCATCGGTATTTACATTGAAGCAAACATAATTGAATATCGAGTAACCAGTCGAAGCGAAGGACCATGTTGTATTCGTGTTATACGTGTCATACTTGGAACGCGTGATGTAGCAATGTGTTGTAGTAATATTTTGATCTGAAAGTTAGTATCATTTTGTTGCATAATGTATGTTAGGTATTGAAATGTATGTAAACCTATTGACTGCGTATATTGTTATAAGAGAATCTGAAAATGTGTTATGTATCGGATGAATAAATTATGTTATATTTTGACATGTATGTTTTTTCACACCCAGGAGTGCTATGTACACCTGTCAAATATTCGAACAGTTCACAATAATTATTTCACATATATTAAAAGTTAACAGTTTTTAACAATATTTTTCTCAATAATAAATTGGTAACTAATTTTGAATATAACTTTACTTCAAAGAGCACTGAAAAGTTGGAACAGGAGTTGACCACAGATTTAACAATATCTTGATCGCGAGAGGAATAAGTATTTTTAATTACTACACGAGCTCTCAAAATGTGAAGTTTCTGTTAAAGGGGCAACGCTTACGCAGGCAAACGCATTAATTCACACGGTTGTGTGATTTACATTTACCTTCGTAAATGCGAACAGTCGCATCGAGTCTCTCTTTCGCATGCGTACCTCTGCGGTCTGTACGTTGCGGAGGCATGATTTGTGAGCTACGAGCGAGATGGAAAACATTGCTGGAAGGGGGTTACTAATTGTTCGACTGCCTCATCCTGTGACCATCCCCTCATCAGCGCTGATTGCCTAACTCTAGAACCCTCGAATCCTCGAACTCCCGACCAACGTCCAGTTGCGTCATCCGCAAAGCTATTGCAAGACTGTTAGCTTTTCTTCAGGTGAGATTTTGAGCCTCGCGTCATTTGAACTTTCAACACTGGCACTTATTTTTATCAAGGGTTTTATTAGAAAACGAAATTTTGAGTGTAATTAAAAGATACTTGTTATTGTGAAGAACAGAAATATCGATTGATGTGAAACATTGCAAATGTTGTCAGATGAATAATTATAACTGCGAGTAAAAGAAAAGAAAATTAAATAGATTAGAAGGAATTTAATTATAACAAAATTCATTTTAAAATGAATAATTATAATTGCAAAATGAATGAAAGAGATTAAAAAAAATTGTAGTCAGCAAAAAAATTGGATTAACTACGAGAATGAAGAAAAATATGTTTTTGGCCAAAAAAAATATTTGTGTATATTTGGAAGGATACCGATGTAGAACCATATAGAGAATGCAGAATATTTAGTTTTATTTTTGTTTTGTTTTATAAGTGTTTCATTCCATACTCTTGTAAACTTTGTTTAAATGTTCAGTCTACTCTCTATAGCTCTTTAAAGGTGGTATAAAAAGATTGTTTTTATATATAGTTCTTACGCAGAAACCGATTTCGATGACAAAAAGCGGGGTTCTCTTCCAACTCTCATGCATTTCGTGCATTATTTCTTTTTTCGTGCTATTTCATTTTCTTCGTATGAAACTGCGCATTTTCATGTTATATTTGTTTTAATTTAATTATACAAATAGAAAAGTCTTTCAAATACTACATCATATTATGTTTCATTGCGTTTTCATTTAAACTTCATTTATATAAACGTCATACATCATATCGCTTTTTATATTTACTAATAATATTTGTCAGTGTATTAATTTTATTATGAACAAACCAAAATGTTTGAACAAAAAGTTCGATATTATAATAATAATATTAAATAACAAAAACTAGAAACAAATTTTATATGTTAAGAAATTATTATTTTACATTGAGTGTAATTACATTATAAATTATTATACTGTATCAAAGAGTGAGGATGAAGTTTGTCTACTTGTTATTTTTATATATATATATTATAACAGAGGTTCTGAGAATTATACAAATTGCTCTAATTCAAAATTATCATAATAATTGTTCATCTTATACACTCTTTTATGATGTAATAAATATGACATGTAAATAAACTTTGTCTCCACTTTTTGTGAAAATAATAATATTTAACATAATTATTTTTAATATAACTTGTTTCTCAGTATAAAATAAATGTAATTAAAAATGGATATTAAAGTATACAACTTCCAATAAAATGATCATAATCCCCACAAAGTTAAAAACGTTTCATAGAAAAATGTTGGTAGATATGTTAGAAATACTAATATGAAATATGAGCGTTATACGCCAGTGTTGTCATTAAGCATAGCAATTTATTATTAAACTTTTTCTCAATGTATAGATTACATTCGTGTTGCAGATTTTGCGACCTCATATTTTTATGCGAGTTTTGCGCGGTCATGTTTGTTAGTAGAATTATCCACGATGCCGATTAAATTAGTGCGTTTCGAAAAATCGCCTTACAATATTGTCCATAAACTATTCTTTTTAACAGACCGTACCCAACCAAACACATGCTTGCTTGATATGGTAATTGAACGTAATATGATTTTCAGCGTAACTACGTTTTCGAGCGTCGCGCCGTATCCAAGGAAATAAAAAAAAAGGGAAAAAAATAAAATAAAAAGTGATGAGCCAAGTGTACAGCGGTACGAAAAGCTGATTATTTGCCGGACGAGTTATGCGGGGCTGACGCTAATTTTTTGTCGCAGAGTTGACTCAATTATTCGATGCGATTCTTTGCGCAAACATTAGTTAGCGCGATGCATGCGGAGAGCGATTGACTCGGATCAGTCCGGGTCATGCGGCGACCCTTCACGGCTGCTTGGTTCCGTTGTCTACTCGTCAACGAGTAACCCCATACCTATGACTGCGCGGAGTGTTGACGCGGTTCTCATTTCCCGTCGTTAGCCGAACGTCATGCGCTCACGTTTGACACTTCTTTTTTCGCGTCGAATTGTCGCAAAAAATGACGCGTCTTTGTCGCCGTTCATTTGATCGCACACAATCTGAATGCGTTTGTTTAACAGTTCCGCGATACCGTGCAAAAAATTTTACCTCATTTTAAATATAAGTAGATCAAGAGTTCTGTTTTGTAGTTAACATTTATTGTGCATAATTATTGAATAAATTTTCATATAGAAATACCTTTTTCTTTGCAATCGTAAATATATATTTTTAGAAATAACTCGCTCGAGAATATTAAGCTTAAAGGTTTCGAAAATACATCTGCGGATATTATGGCGAAAATAAAATAATAATGTGTACGAGTGTTAGACAAGACATGTAAATTTAAAAATGTAATTTTCGTTCAGAGATTCAGAGATCCGAAAGGTATCATTTTATTGAATGTTTAATATACGATCCAGATGGCCAGAAAAATTATCTAGATAGTAGAATTATGACCTACTATTCAGATATTAAAGATCTCTCTTTCTCAAAGTAAATTTGTTATTAAAACAATTAAATCTGATATTTTACAATTTAACTATTATACCACACATTCATAATACTGAAATATAAATTAAAGCTCACGAAAAATGGTATTAAGGCATAATAATTTTGTCAAGAACGCAACGATTAGATAATTTCATATAAAGCTAATCGGTCACGCTCAGGTTTCATTGATATGAAAAATCGCGGACGAAATAGTTAGGTTGAGAGCTTCTGACACGCCAGTTTCTATGGTACTAATACAGATCTCACGTATTCCCTTCAATATGAAGCATTTCTTTTACAAACCCCGTGCTTCCCCTCGTCATATGGGAACTCGTGCTACGAGCGACGGTGGCATGCACAGCCATTCAGATTTAAATCGCATACGAAAAAAAAAAATATATATATATATCCCCTTGCAGCGGCACGAAATGCTGTTTCAATCTCTTTCACGACTGTCCTCGACACATACGAGTGAGATTTCACAATGACACGACACCCCATTGCAACATCTTGAGTGACCAGGCTGAGGTTTGAGAACCGGGCGAACGGCCCAATTATAAATACTGTCAACCCGACTGTTATAATAAATCTCTTTATTTGGGAATAATGAAAGAAGTTTTGAGGTGCTGATATTTATAGGATTATATGATTTATTGCGATACGTGTTTAAATAATTGTTAATATTCGGTGATTTGGAATGCATTATGAAAATTAGATGCAAAGCGAAATCATGCATTCGATTTTGGTGAATTGTTAGAAGTTTTTGTTAAGTAATATCAGTTATTTAAATTGATAATTCGTTAACGGGCGAAATAAAAGAAAATAAAACGCATGCAGCGATGAAAAAAACTTTTAGACATAATCGATGAATTAGTATTAATTTCCGAATTATTGGCAAACGCATTAATGCTCGTAGCGAATACGTTAATTTGCACAATTTATATCGTATCACTTTAATAAGCTCGTCGGGTAGATTTTACCCTTCTATTTATAATGAACACGATAAGCGAGGTGTATAATGAAAACAGTGATATAAAGTAATTCACATAGATTTTTATTCATTTCATCGTTGCTCTATAATACCATCTCTATACATTTAATTAAATTCTCTGCCTTATAAATAATAGCAATTTGCACTTTCTCGTTAATCAAACATTAGTACAATGCCTCTGTTCAAACACTCGCGCATTCTTTCTGCCTACCACTACTTATTGTCCACGTAATATCTACACATATGTACAAGTGATAAGTTCAATATCACAACTATATACAAAACGAGAAAGTAAGAAGAAAGAAAACAACTCGCGCCGCTGCCTCGCTCCTCTTTATATAAATACACTTCCGGTCCTCGTAAAACCGAAGATCCGCATCTTCCGACATACTAACGATATTGCTCGAGAGGAACGAGGGGCAGTGTTATTTTTCATTTTACAAAAGTCCTGCGGACGCTTGGCGTCTCGGTTCACTAGCCTTCCATTTTAAACTTCAAATACACACATTTTTGCAACGTTCGGCTTGATCATAATCTTCCTTAACAGAACGTAAATGTATTTTATGTATATAATACGAATAAGAGATAAATGCCCACCTAATATGCGTATAATACACATATATTATTCATCATGTTCCATCGGAAGTTTGATCTTGAGGATTTCGCCGGAGATGCGATTCGTAAGTTTCCGCAATTTTGCGTTTGATATTCAACAATTAACAACAGATAAGGAGTTGTACATCGATCCATTATCTTTTATTCTTCGAATGACGAAGATGGTTAAAATATGTAACCAAATTTTTTGATTGTCTATAGCTTTGAATTAAATTTGAATTCATCATTCAAGTGAAGAAAAACAATCGATGAAAACTTACCGAAAGATATATTACACGTTTATAATAAAATATTAAAATAATCACAATCAAAGAATTAATGTTAGACTTTCATAAAATACCGCAATAAGGACACGTTTTTCTTGACTTGAACAACAAATGTAATCAATCATTTCAAAATACCGAAATAATAATAACAAATAGTACTTAAAATTTTGTAATGTAGTAATCATTAATTAATGAATTACATTGAAATTGGAAAGTTAACTTTCAGCAAAGTATGATACTACCCACTATCCATTACCATTATCCATTACAGTTCTAAAGTTTGGTTCAACTTCGAACAGTAATGCCTGATACGTCACATCACGAAATCCTCAAGGTATTTTCACTGTTATATTCACTTAGCCAATTGCGTGGCTGTTTGGCCACCAAAGTACCACATAGGAGAAAAAGAAACTCATCATTGAGTTCAATCACAACGCCGTACCCGGTACGAGATTCCCGACCGTTCACTAGCCCTAATAAGGTCTCCAAAATCGCAGGTCCGACCTTGAGGAAGACAACTTGGTGGGCTGAGGACTGCGCCGCGACAGATTCTGATTCCTCTGGGAGATCAACGTGGTTGGCGCCTTCAACTCGTTCCTAGTACTCTCGGGCTTTTTCGGGGGTTCTACACGTTCGGGCGACGAGGAAGATGGTTTTGGGGGCTGGTTTCTTAGTGGGATGAAGGCACTGCGAACTTCCTCGGCGACGGTTTCACTTCCGCTCTCGCTGGGGCTGAGCGGTGGGCTCCTCTGTGGACTGCTTCTGGCTGGCGATTTTGGTGGCGTTCTGGATGGACTGTTGGGTATTATCGCTGTGAGGGGCACGGAGGTGTTGAAGGTTTTCGGGGGAAGGGTCGGGTACTCGGTCGGGTACTTCATCTGGTCGTGGAACGCGTACGTGGGATGCAACACCGTCGGCGGGAAGTTGGGCACAAACAGATCCGCGTGCGCCATGGATAACGAACCTGTAAGCAAACAGACCAACGACGTTATTAAACATTTAAGGGGGAAGTGGGGGGCCTTAAGTCATGCTTCGTTGGGGGATATTCGCTTGTGGGAAAGGGAAGGATCCCTTCGGCTGATTCATCGGGCGAGGCGAATCGATAGCTGGGATTACACAGTTGGCAGGGGTTTGGGTTCTTTCGTGGATTTATTAGTAATTGGAGTTTACCTTTGACGAGTGCCGGGTGCGGCAGGTGCCAGGCCTGGCCCAGGTACGCCGAGTCTATCCACGGGTTCAGCAGACCCAATCCCGCGAATCCCGGTCCGTATTGATAACCTGAAGCAAAAACGTCTGTTGGATAATTATTTTTATAACTTTGTTTTTCGTTGTGGGGAAGTTTGCAATGAACAAAAAAAAAGGAGCTTAAAATGTTGTTAACCATAGAACGGTGCACGATTTGCGCGAAGATTTTTCACGCTTTCTTCTGCTCGCGCGCTATGAACCGCACAGAAAGTGCAATTCCCATCGTGCACGGTTCTAGATTTAACTTTTTTTTTTTTCTTTGTACATCACACTTCGTTAGATAAGAAGTAATCTAGAAGAGAGACATAAAGCTCAAATGCGTGGAACACAGCGTGCCGCGACTTATGTTTATGCGACCTTTCGCGGCGCACATGTTATCGCCATATGCAGCGTAATAAACAAACGCGGCTCCTTTGTCGTCATTTGGACGCACTCCGTCTTGCGCCGACTTTGCCGACGAGTCGGCCAATAAACAAGATCGCTTAGTGGCTTGTCGACCAATCGGCGCGCGGCCTCGACTAAATAAGCGGGACGCGAAAAGGATGCCGCGGATCGCGCAAATCATCGCGGCTTGGCCTTTTGCCAATTTAGACTTCTGTGCGCCCGTTCGCCGTTACTTTACGTACGAAGTGTGCGTCCGTACACGGTAACCCGAAAGCAATCGTCCCCTCGTCTGTTCTCAAATTTTCCGCAAATTGTCGTTAAACGGTTTTGGTTTATGAAATTTGTCACGGGCCAAATTTTGAAGAGGACATTTTATGGGAATAATTTTGGAGGGAATAATTTTATTGGTGCGGAATTGTTTGATAACAAAGCTTGTAGAGATAAATGTTTTAATAATTAAAAAATGTAGAGTTTATGGGTCGGCACCGAGAGAAATTTACAGAATTAGCACAATTAAAATTGAAAATAATAAAACAAGTCTCTAAAATAATAAAACAAAAAGAAGGACTTAAAATAAGCAAATTTACTGTTAAATTGATATCAAAAAAGAATACAAATTACTAAACATATTTTTTGAAAGCTTTTCATTAAAATATTTGAATCATAATTCTGTTTTATATCCTTATTATTATTTATTTTTTTGTTAATTGATTGTCTACTATAGTTAATTCTGAAATAAAATTTATTTTTATAATTACAACACGGAGAAAAAATGTTGAAGCAATGTCAATCGGTGTTGGTGTAATAATGTTATGATGTTAATATTTTCCCAGCATTAGACACTGTTGCACTGAGAGAAATATATGAGTATATTTTACTAAGTGTTTTCGTAAAGTTGTGATATATTATCTTTCTTTTAAATAAATACTAATATTATTTCATATATTACGAATTTTTTATTATTAATTACCAAGA
>JABFPN010004737.1:0-14511 GCA_022817305.1 Leptoteleia sp. ZL-2020 | reverse complement strand
GTGTCCCAGAGGCACCAGAGAAAGTGTCTATTGTGCTCCATTACTGGCCCACGCTACAGGGGGGCGGAAAATCCGTCCTTGGTCCCAGATGAGGGTCCACTACAGGCCCTTTTGTTCCCACGGGCGTTATTTAGCCTCCTTCCACTTCCACACGGACACAGTGGACAGGCGCCCGGAACATATCTCCCTGGAGTCGATTTTGTAGGCAATGTTTGGTTCCTCGTCGTGGTCTGTTGAGGTGAGGTGCTCCAGGTAGCGAGAGAGTGAGTTGGAGTTCGTCGTTCGAGAGGGTTCGAAGGTTGTATCCTTCTGTTAGGTAGATCCGGGATGGTTGGTGGTTCCCTTCATTGTCGAGTGCCGTTCAGGAGCTCCCAACTCGGCAATACAATCCTACGACTCGAAAAGTCATTTTAGTAAAGGAACAAACAAAAAAAATTAACCAAAAAGAATTAGCTTAGCGACAATTTTCTTTATGTAAATTTACACAACAAAACAAGAAGTATTTTATTCGTGGCGTTATGCGCCCCATCGGAAGGCAAAAAAAAATTATATCTCATACGATACTTGGCAGAGTTGTTGAGTGCCCCCGTCGGAGGTCTTGTCAGGTCCCCCAGGGGTCCAATTGCTGTAAAAGTCAACAAACCCCCCCAAGCAACTTTTTTGACGGGTTCCAAAAAAAAAAACCCGTCACAACCAATTATAATGAAATTTTCCATTCGATATAATAAAATTTAATATACTAGTATGATAATAATCACCAAAATAACAAACAAATTTACAACACTAATATAAAAAAATTTACCATATCAAATGGAAAATTTTTTTATAATTGGTATAGTAATTATGCTGACACCATAGACGATATCTGTCAGAACTCATATGGTATAGTAATTTTTAATATAACTTTTTTCTCAGTGTAGTATTTCGTTGCTTCGTCGAAAATCCTACTATTTATAAATACGCTGTAACTAGATCCTTAAAAAACATAATAGGAGCACTGAGTTACGTGTGTTACACTATATTGAACTTTTTTGCACCGCTTGTTTACCTCTTTTAACTTTAATGAGAAGTATATACACCATACTTGTGTTTCATAATGGACAATTTACAAAATTCAACAGACATTTTGATTAAACCACATTTTCATACAATTTTTTAAATTGAAATTCAATTCGTTTTCCTAAACTGCGAGGATAAATTCAATTTCCCGATTAAAATTAATTGATCTTCGACATTTCCAGCCTCGAAGTTTCTCGGAACAGTAATGCATTTTCCTGTGACTTTCAGGATTTGCATGAGCATCCATTATTGATATCAAATATATCTTGCAGCATATTTAACTAGAAATGTACTTTAGTGCAATTTTCCGAAAAGTGATAAACAGTCAATAAAAATGGGATAACTGGATTAGTTCACATTAAAGTGACTGTTGTTGCGCGAGGTCCGGGATGTTGCTATTAAGGGTAAGAGTATCGATCCACTGACTGTTTCTTGGCATCAATAAAACAGTAGACCTTTTCATACAGAACACTATTCACAGTGCGACAACGTATTACGCAAAAAGACATTGACGCACGAGAAAATGTATATATGAAATATATATATAATACATATATTAGAATTAAAGCGACCAAAAAAACATAAACACTTTACCGAAACATACTGAAACTTTAACAAGAAGAAAATCTAATTTCAATGCTGATTCAAGTTCCAATATATTGTTGCAAGTTGAGTCATGTAATGTTAAAAAAAATGTTAAAGGAGAAGTTTACAATTAAAATTTATTTTACATTGAATTTTACAATTAAAATCTAATTTAAAGTTAAATCTATCGTTATATAAAGGATTAAAACAAAGTATTAATGTAAAAATTTAACTTCTGATTTAAGTGACTCTTGAAACCAACATTTTTTCTTATTTTATCGAATAAGAAACTTTATTATAATTAAAATTTAATTTTTAATATGATCTGTTAAGCATTAAAATTTTACTATTATCATTTCAAATAAAGTATATTTTATTTATATTCAAGACAGTAATTGACAGATATTTTCTCAGTTGATAGTAAACTTTGTAAATTTATTGCATTCTATTTCTCTACGTATACATAATAATGTATTTGCTTAGAACTAATAAACTGTCGGTAAACGGAAAATTTCAGTTCTGTTCAGCTTCAGAAAGTTAAGCTCTACAATTTATCATAATAAATGTTTAACAGTGAATTACGTAAAATATTCAAATGTATCTATATGGTAATTTTAAACAAATTTATTATTTTCTTAATATATAGTTAATATTTAACGCATTAAATATTTTTTTCCTCGTGTATTAAAAATTTCATAAATTAAGCTAATTCTTTTTTTAATTTTTTACAAGGCATATAATACATACAAAATTCTTGAAATGCCTTATAAATATTTAAAAGTGTTTCGTAAATTTTCAAAAATTGTTACATTGATATTTACATATATCGGTAAAACAAATCGATACTTAATTAGAACATAGTCTCTCATGTATGTTGTTTACAAGTCTAGTTCCACTTTTCGAATTTGCTGTCAAATAATTTGAAAGTATAAGTTACTGTGAATTTTTTTCATTGCGTTTGTTATATATCGTATTTATATAATTGTATAGTTAGATATCTATAAAATACTTACCAAACTTTTATCAAATATTTATTATTATTTATACTTAATTTGAATAATATTGTTCATAGGGACAACAAGGGAAAATTGAATAATTTCTTATTGATAAAATAAAAATATTTCATTTAGTAGCCTATGCAATGTCAATGATATCGAGTGCAACTTATACGTATTCCATGAAACGCGTACTATATTTATAAATTGATCCACAAATATGGACTACTAATTAAACGAGTATCAATTATTGCTGTCACTTCGCGAAGTTATACTGTTTATTATAAATATGAGAATCGGGTCACCAACATTCTTGAATAAATAAAAAAAAAGTTCGCCAGTTACTGTATTAAGCAAAATTTCATTCATGAATTTCATTTTTACGAATTGCTTTAATATGTTATTATTATTTACATTTTACGTTTTCGAATTTTTATTTGTTTTTGCTTTTCAAGCACATTCTTAATTAAAGCTATTGCTTTTATACATGTAAACAATTGCGTAATGAGTAACAACAACTCATACCTGCATTCTTGGCAATAATTATACTTTCTTAAATCATTTTTGCAGTTTTGATAAAGTTGAATGATTCTTGACGTTGCATAAAAGTTGAACACGTTCCAACGCAATAAATTTGTAAATTTGAAGATATTTATTACATTAACTTTCTGACTTACAATTTAAATTTTGTAACTTTTCGGTGTGAAACGAAATACGAAATACGATATTTGCTAGCCGAGCTTCTGATGCACATTCCATAAATTGCTTTCGGTTGTATTTTTAACTCTGCATTTAATTGTTGTTCAGTTATATCGGAAATAGTTAAAAAGTGAAGATCAAAAAAGAATTGCACTCCCGTTTTAATAATTTGATTGAGTATTCAATTAAATTTCTTCTAATTTATCCCCTTCTTTTATTTGAATGCCACAAACACGCAATTTATCAATTATACCTTCTGGGTCTTTTAAAAGAATAAATAAATGAAGTAGAATCGAACCTTGATTAAATTATAGTTTAAATCAAACCGTCCGAACCTTCTTTCCAAAAAGTGAGATAAATTGGTCGATCGTTTTCTATAAATAGGCTAAATTACCGTGCGTATATTAATACATTTGGTATTAAAGTTCGGGAAGAGTTGCAGTATAAATGACTGCAAGTACTGTTCGATCGATGCATGTGTGCCTGAAAATGCGAAACGCTGAACGATCACAGACTAACACTTACATTACATACGTAATAACTGTTCTGACAGCGAGGCGTACATTATCAGATAACGTCAAATATCACTTAAAACTCGCGCATGAACATCTTTCACATGTCACGTTTACATTTTGGAGTTACACCACGCGGTAATCGGATGCCTCTTGGTACTTTACTACTGTTTTGATTGATAACCTCTGACATCGTGGTCCGGGACCGAGGT
This sequence comes from Leptoteleia sp. ZL-2020, assembly GCA_022817305.1. Taxonomy (NCBI): domain Eukaryota; kingdom Metazoa; phylum Arthropoda; class Insecta; order Hymenoptera; family Scelionidae; genus Leptoteleia; species Leptoteleia sp. ZL-2020. The sequence continues at coordinate 10,449 of JABFPN010004737.1, read as the reverse complement.
TATCATCCCAGCGGCATTTGTAGTGACATCGTTTGAGAAACGAAACAACTATTAATAACATCCTTACACCAAATATCGATAATACAGAAATTAAGGCGACCAATCATTAATTAACATGAAATGTTAACATAATGAAATAAAAGTTTTTTTTTATAAATTATTGATTATTTAAAAATTATATTTTTTGTTGTCGTGAAAATAAATTTCAAAAGATAGCGTTTTGAGAAAGGGTGCAATATATAAAAATAATTTAAAAAATTTTAAATGTGTTTAACTTTTGATTAAATTAATTATTATTATATAAAATATATATAAACATTTATTTGGGCGGCAATTCTGCTAATTTGAACTTCATCAACAAATGACATTTAACTTTGACGTACTTTAATAATGCATATTTTTTTAAATAAATAGATTTCCAATTTGAATTCTTTATAAAATTACATGAAAAATACCATCGCAGGGCTAACTTTGAAGATGACATCTGACAGTTAACAAATAAAAATTACAATTGACTGCTGACAACTGAAAATTGACGTAAGACCCGCGCGGAAAAAAGAGGCTGGCATGAGGATGGCAAAAGGTTGCCAGCCTTTTGCCATCCTCATGCCAGCCTCTTTTTTCCGCGCGGGGACTATTAATAGATGTCAAAGTCTGAATTACAATTAACTATTGACTGTTGACGTGTGACTTTTGATAGACGAATTATATTAGACAGTGATATGTATTGCGTTACTGTATGAATCTAATTCACCACATGTATTATATAAATTATAACATAAAAATAATAAAATTTATTATATTTTGCTATAATACAATATTAGTTTTTTTAAATTATATACATTTTTCGTACCTCTCTTTTTACAGTGTAGATTTTCATTACAAAGAATGACAAAGTGTAACACAATTGTTTTACGCAATGTCGAAACTTACCGGTATAACAACGGAATGCAATGTCAACAGGATTGCACGCCTATAATTTTTCTCTTGACGCCTTACAATGTGATTGAAATTATAAGCATTACTCCGTACAATGCCGTAAAATTTTTTAACAAATTCTTGTTATAATACTTATTTATTAGAATAATGCGCCCATTTCTGCTGAAACAATAAGCTTTTTTTCAAATATCTCATGTTGTAACATGGGAACATTCATAAAATTTTATTCATACACCGAGAAAGAATTATGTATATTTTATTATTGTGCTAGTAAAGTGGTCATATACTTGAACAAAATAAAAAATCATTGACCACAATTGTCTGCTCTCAAACAATGATTGTCGGTAAATTGATACATCTTGTTAACTCAAGATAATTATTTTTTTAATTTTTCAATTGTATGATCACTTTGGGTATAAATTTAACGTCTGTTAATAATGTAATTGTCAATTTGTTTTCCTACCGTATTTTTTGGTACAACAGACTAAATTATTTACGCATTAATATATTATTTGTTTAATGTTTCGACCTTTTTTGTGGTCATTATCCAAATCTCTAATTGTGTTGTTAATTATAACTAATATTTTAATTGATTGAACGATAATGATGTAAAAAAAAATTATTTGAGCAGAAAGTGAGAAATGAGTAAGCAAGGCAGAATATATACAGATTTATGGATCTGCAGTATCTGAATAGCTTAAATAATAAATTTATAGCAGATAAAATAGCTTTCGTATGCATTCAATGAAATGCGCACCTGGCGCTTTTAAAGAGATCCAGATACACGCGTGCGTTCAACATGCAGGTGCGTAGAACTTTCCTGTAAAAACACACGGTGTGGAACGGTCCGGAAAAGATTCACTTTGAAGAATACAGGAAATAATAAGAAATGGCGGATTTCTGCTTGACAATTTCCGCGGGTAGATAGTTCCGTGAAAAATATTATTCCTATGAATGATTTCTGAACTTGAACACAGATTCAGAACTAATTACACTTTTTTATTTAGTAAATGAGCAATTGTTTGAAAAAATTGTTATGGAAGAAATTGCATGAAATTAGTTATTGCAATGGAAATAAATTTTATTTAAATAAAAAAAAATATTTAACATAAAAATTATTTTTAAAAAATGTTTAATAAATGACCATTAGTAATCAAATATATAGTAATGAAATAAAAATATCAAGATAGTATTTTTTTCTTGAAATATTTTTTATTAAATAACATTAATAAAAATAAAAGTCATTTATGGCATTACTATTTTCCCAATAAATGGCACTGTAAATGGAAGAAAATGGAAAACCTAGAAAAAAGATGTTTTGATAGAATTTTCAGAGAATGATTCACACGACCATTGCACTGTCGTCAAAGGAATTTCGGCATTTCGTAACATCAACTACCTGCTCGACTAGAGTTTCTTTTCATTTCGGACACAAGATACAAACTCACATTTTTCATATAAATGATTTAACTGTTCTCCTTTCCTTCATTTTTACGTCATTTCGTTCACAGCAACGCTTTTGATTTATTTAAAAATAAACACGAACTTGAAAATACTAATGTATGTCATGTAGAACATTTTTATTTAGAAGGTGAAATTTCTATTTTCAACATTTTTATTTAAACTATAAATAATAACAAACATATTTCCTTAAGTATTCGAAATATAATTGAAAAGTTTACCACATATTTAATATCTCTTTATTTATAATTATATCATATATTATAATCATTTTAGTATTATTGTATTAATTTGGAACGGTGTATTGGTCGTTTACTAAACATTATGTGGTAATTTGTTTTGAATTGTAGAAAGGTATATACATAATATTTAATGAACGGAAGTTTGATGACTTTCATTGAAGACTACACAATAGTCTCTGTTACATTTTTAACGCAACCGTGTACGAAACAACAATAATCCTCGCATGATTCACAATTTTATCGCTGAATATATATTAACCACAATTGCGGTAACTTTGTACCTTATTTTTCAGGAATTTGATCCCGTACAGAAACCACAAAAATCTTTGAAATCAACATATCATTTGAAAATACCGCAATTATAAAAGTGCAATTGCGAGATTACTGTACGAGTTATTGAATGGTTTGGAAATTATCCGAGACATTGACACATTTATCTTTTTTAGAACGGAAAAAAAAAAAAAAAGGAAAGCGATAGCCAATGAAAATAATATATGCATATATTTTTAATTACTTTTATCGATCACTGTTTTACGTTTCTTTTCGTCGCGAACAAAAATTGTTACTATATTAGAAACGACAATATATAGTCTATGGTGTCTGCAGAAATATTATATGGGTCTAAAAATATTGATATAGTATAATTTAATTTATCAGTATAATAATAATTACCTCAATTATAAACAAACTTTAATTCCATAATATACTCTCAAAATATTTTAATCAAATTTCAAACACTTTTTTCCAAGCAAGCAAGGAATGCATAAATAAAAATTCAACTAAAGTTTCTTCTAAATGACCAATAAAACAATTTCTCAAAATCTCAACATAAAATTGCAATATATTAAATAATATCAATCCATTTACCCCCACCAGTATCATCTGTTCCAAAATTGCGCCCCTTTCAAAACAAGCCAACCTTTTTTTCCTGTGAAATTCAAAATGTTTTCCGATCATACGAAATTGTTGACGGAATACGATCGTGCGGAATCCGAGCGTACACATTTCTCCGGGCATTTTAAGCCCGTGGCTCCCGGTCAGCCAATCATCACGAGGGCCCGCGTTCTCGCATTGTGGGGAACCGTCGTCTCGAGCCTCGGGTTCTCAATCTGCGCTATCAAGTCAGGCGCCACGAATCGAGCGGCTCGCGCCATGTTGCTAAGGCCCAAACTCAAGCCTCGCGGGCCTTCTAGTTGATTTTCCACAACCGAAAACCGTAGTTCGACCCAAACGCCTGTAACGGTCAAGAACGGACTCCGCGACGGGCCCAATTTCGAATTCGATTTTTCCGCATTTTCGTACGGAAGCGAACCAATCGACGCCATCCGCGAGTGATAGTGCGCCAACTCGCGTCTTTTCTTATGGATACGTGACATTTTTGCACGAGGTGCTCCTAGTGAATTTTTGTTAGTTTGCAATTCAACATTATGCAGGATAAAAATGTTAATTTGTTTTGATAATTTTGTACGATTAGACAGGAGTGAATTCTTTTAGGATTTTGTGACAGAGGAATTTATGATTGGTAATTGGAATTGATTTTTGTAAATTTGATATTTAATGTACTTCTTTTTATTTATTTGGATTTGACAAATTTCATTAAGATACGAGGTATTATTACGAGGTTTTATCTAGTTGAAAATGTAAATCGATAGAAATTAGTGTATTTTAGGTACCTTTTTAGAATTTGGCCCAAATTTAAATGTCGTGAATTTAATGAATATCGTTCAAATTCGAGAACAAATTTAAAAGTGTTTGAAATTTTGTGCATAATAAGTGGAATATGTTTTCATGATTAAATAATTTCACTTTAATATATTTACAGTGTTGATGGAGTTTACAGAGATTACAGAAGCTTAATGTGTTTTTTGCTAATGGACAAAAAAAGAGAACCCTAAGATAGTTTTTTGATTAGTTACGGCAGTTGTATATATTAAAATTTGGTATATAATAAGCCGCCAGAGCTATATAATGTGTTTTGGACTATTTAATTAAATTAGTTTCGATTTTTATGTCAAACGAAAGGAACATAAATTACGAAAATATATTTTTATATATACATATATCGTAATTTTTGTAAAAGAATATAAAATTTTGGAAAGTATGTATAAGACTTTTATTTCGATGTTAAAATAATTATGCAGATTTCTCAATGTCTTATATTGACATAATATTTTAAAACATAAGATATGCAATCATGAGAAATAATCGTTCACATACTTACAATTTCTTAAAATATTAATTGTCAAATATTTCTGTAACACGAAATGTAAATTGACCTACATTATAATTTATTCATACATAATCAGCTAAATAATATTTTGTAACATTTTCAGTTTCTCATTAATCATTAATTTTAGTGATTTGCAGAAATTGAAATAAATACAAACAAATATTTCTTAATGTATTTACCTTACTTACAGACATAGTCCATTTATTTACACTATAATGATAAAATATTTCATATATTTTTTACATTTGTATTATTTACTATATTTTCAACAATAAACAAAAACATAATCAACAAAAATCTATAATTTATTATTACAGTTCGCCATTATTTTTGAAAACGAAAAAACTTATTAGTAAATAAAAGTTTAAATTCCAGGGTAACTTGATTTCAAATAAAATTTAAAATATTGGACAGTAAGAAACATAAATATAAAAAGATGAGTTCTTAAACTTGAATTATTATATTGATTGTGAATGTCAATTTTTTTTAAATGCAAACCAAATTAAGTAGAAAACATTTACTACGTTTTAACTTCATTTTACCTTGAACATTCATTATTCGTTTTTTAATCGTATTTTAAAATCATAGATTTATCGCAAAAGTTTGCAACTATTTTCATAAAACTCATGTAAAATAAAGTTATAATCATTTTGCTTTCTTACAATATGATGCAGTATTAAAAATAAATTAAAGACAAAAACTGTCACCAAAGAATATAACTTATTTCAGATATATTCATGGTTGGTATAATTCAGACAGAAACTACTAACGTTGACGCTACTACACTACTCTGACATTGACACTAGAATTTAACGAAGACCAAAAATTTTCCAAATGGTGACATAGAATATTGGTAAAGCGCGTGACTGATAATTGTGAAGTAACGAGTTCGGTAATTATGTACTCACTTACCCCCTTTTCTTTATTGCAATCAGCCTGAAAAGACGCATCGATTTCATGTATTTTAAACCCATCTTGGGGGGGAGGGGGAGGAGGTAAGTGGATACATAATTACCACGAGTTTAATTCCTTATTAACGATATTGCTTAATATTTTTTTTCAAAGGTATTTTATAAATTTTACTACGTCATATTATAAAGAATAACATAAATCCACACATATTTCCGGGTTGTTATAAAATTACATAGCACCTAACTAATAAATTGCTCTCAGAATATAAAACGTCAAAACGTAGGCACGTATTTTAGAATTCAAAATTCAAAGAGCACTCACAAAAGAAAGAAGCATACATAAAAATAATGTAAAAAAAGAGAAATGTTAATGAACGATTTCAAGCCTCGTTTAACTCGATTATGTCAGTTTCTTTAGTACGTCAATTTTTCCGGTTTAAATCGTTTCGTTTCGACCAGCATTGTAAATGAATCACGATTATCACTAAGTTATCGATACGCGACTTAATCGGCGTGATTTCGCGTGTGGGATATAAAATTGGAAATCGGTATAGCGAATTCCAAATGACATGTTTCGTTGACTTTCTACCGCGCCATGAATTCGAGTGCTTTTTATTGGGTCAGAGCAGAAGAATGCGGTTACGCGTTGATACACCGACGCGGCGAATAAACAATAACGACGCGCACATTATACACAACTTTGTGGCGCGCGATCGGTTTGACGGAACACGGAAAAAACGCGTCGCCAGAGAAATCAGACAACCGGCGTTATTGAGAGAAATGCGACACAATTCATAAGTTTCATAATTGTCCGAGAAAATTGTAAGCCAGAGAATAATACACGGCCGGCTTGACATGTCGCTTGCAAAGTGAATCAGAAAGTAACGCTTTTTTCAAGTTTAATTGATTTCATCGACTTATTACTTTAATTGGCATCGCGATTAAACGGCTAGAAATCATTGAAATCGAATAATTGAGAAAATTATTCTTTTCCTGTCGATAAAAAAATCTTTCTGGAATTACTTACTATCTGAAATATTATACAAATATTAATATTAATAAAAATAATGTACAAGTCATTAAAACGTAAAATTAATTCTATTACTACAGTAAAATATTTTCAAGTAGAACGTACGACATGTTAAAATAAAATTTGTTTAAATATTATTTCCAATGTATAATTATTTTTTCTTATCTTTTCCGGCATTGAATGAAATATTCGATTTTCTATAATTGAATACATTAATTTAATTTTGTTTACACTTTATTATCAATGAATTTAGCTACTTTCAATATCCCAGCACAAAAAAAGTATTGTAACAGCTATGTTAATATTCTTAGTAACATAAAATATTAGCAAATCATATTTCCAAAATATGTTCAAGTTTGTCATTTTCTGCTTCATCACATTGTTAAAGTAGGACTAACAAAAAATGTGGAAAAACTTGTCCATCAAAATGCTTCATTTTATGATGAGTGAAAATCTATGATTTTAAAAAAAGAAAACTTGCTTATTTACTTTTTTTAAGACTGGTAGTACTCTAACTATAAATTCCTTAGCGCCAGTTATAGAGGAAGTAAATTGTTAAGTAACTATGCATTAACTGAAAGTTAAATTTTACTTTTATATAAAGTATTTTTACTGCAATGATGTTGGTTCTCGGATGAAAATTAAATACTTAATTTATGGCCAATAAAAATACGTACGTATGAACTTGCACCCATTGTATTCATGCACTAATCTTCACGGTGAAAAAGAAATATTCATGTATTTATGTACTGTAAATTGTGAAATTGATTAACATCACTATGCAATAACAAAATTGCTTTTTCATGCAATATACACGTGTACCTTTAATTAAGATAATAATATTTTCGAATGCGTATTCTGCAAGCTGTTTAAATATTCTTACGTTGGTACAACTATAAAAATAATTTAAATTAAACTAAATTATTTGACTTATTTCTTTATAAACATATTTATGAGTAAAAATCAAATAATAATTTGCAAGTATATTTAACATTAAATTATAATAATATTAATGAAGATAATCACTTTATGATTACAAATAAAATTTGATGTAACGTTACTAATTAATATATAATACTTAGAAATACGTAAATCGAATGTTGCCAAATATTAAACATTATTTGTATACATACGCATTTTGCCTGCAATATTTATATTCATAGAATTTTAATAATTTTCATATCTCTTCAATCGCCGTTTTTAATTTACTTTGCACATTAAATACAATTCCAGTTCAGGATTATTAAAATTAATATTCATATGTATTAAAGAATAAATGAATGCCGAATAATTTAGTATTACCGGATGTATACATTAAATATAAATTTTACTTTCAACGCATTCACAAGTAACTACAATTGTACCGGTATTTTATCTTCCTTTTCGAATAGAAACAGAAAGAATATTCTGGTTTAATAAAAAAAGTTGAAGTTCTAGTTAAATACCTGCTTTAATTATATTTATTAACTACTAAAGTAATTATTTTCACATAATTTTTAGAATATATCATTGCAACAAGCAAAATTTATAGATTATCATAATGACTTTCAGTGTCTTTTTTTTATTAGTTTTTATCTTTGGCATTCAAGTCATTGATATGCCTTAAAAAATTGTATAAATATCAGTCTTATGATTCTTACAGTGAGAGACATTTATTAGTAGTTGCTATCAAATATAGTAACAACTACTAATCAATTTCTCTCCGTGTTATTCAGTTTGTCACCGCAAATAAAGTGAAAAGGAAATAAGAAGTGTAAAGTAAAACCGTAATTCCGTCCAACAAAATTTCTCTGCTACAAGACGTGAACATCAAAGTAGTAAAAAGATATAATAAAAGTGTTTTTTTTTCAAATATAGCAATCGCACGAGAGTCATAATACAATACGCACGTCTGGTATACACACACCGTATGCGTATAGTGTTACACGTGATATTGAGTGCAAAATAAACTGTAGAATAGAAAGGTATCCTGAGTGTGTCGGAGACAGTTTTGACGATGAATTAAGAGACGAAAGAAGTCGTTCTGCGGGACGAGCGACGTTTTTCGTCGCGACCTATTCAGCGGCTTCGTAAAGACCATCAATAGCCGTCGAATTAACATAATGATGCGACGCTGATCGTGACGAGTGACGGATACATTCCATGGAAAAGTAACTACGAGACAACCAAAAATTAAGAGAAAGGAGAGGCTGTGATTGTAGCAAATAACGGAGCATTATCAGCCGAAAGGATAGTTTCCTCATTGGAATAAATTTTTTTCGTCTAATCACAAAGGTAAATCCTCATTATTGATATTTCGAAGATAAATTTAAGAAAATTAACTTTAAAATATGAGACGAAATTTTAGTTTGCAATTATAATGTAGAATGCAGGCAAATTTAGTATTGGAACAAAATTAGAATTTATCTGGGTAATTCAAAAGTAATTTCATATTTTTTGAAAAGGACTGTTACAATTTTTATTAATGAAAACTTTTGAAATTATTTGTTTGAAATTAAACTAACTCTATTATTCATTTTGAAAATCATTTCATATTTTTTCGTTTATCTTATTTATAAGCATTTCACTTATATTTTATTCATATAATTTTATTTTATTTCCTTGTTGATTCTTGCTTTACACAATTTTGTTATGCAATTTTGTTGTTATTATAAATAGTAAATTAAACATAAAATAACCGTTTGAAACGCATTTATGCAAGAAATTTGTACGACTTTTCTCATGCAAGACAGCAGGTGTATTTTGCATGCGTATTAGATTTGTTGTTGTGCAATGGAGATTCTTATCTTTATTTATATTGTTAACGAGATTAATATTAACAGAATCAATTATGATCACTTTCACTTTAGAAAGAATGACTGAAACAACCTTTTTTTTATTGGTGTCTTGCTTGCAAATGAGTATACGTTTAGAGTAGAATAGTAATCTTTGACTGACGTTATTTATTTTTTAATTCATGGAATTTAAATGATTTAAATGACAAATTTATTGACCTTATATATTCTTATTTTTAGATTTTAATTCGAATTTTATGTTGTTATTTCTGTGACCACATATTTACATTTTGAATTATACTCTTATCGAATTATGTAAAATATAATTTAAAATGCAAAATGATACTAGTATTTTTATACGCGTTGTAAATAATTTATTAATAAACGTTGATTTATGGAAATGTATATAAATAATATATAATAAAAAACAATAAAAAGAAATCTGTACATGCAACAAAGAAGATATAAATATTCAGCTAAAAAATTTTTACGCAATACTATATATTTTTATGTAAAATGTGAAACGATGCGAATTCAGTGCAGCCATAAAAGTACTCATACAGACGGTTCAACGCACCTCGGTTGTTCTATGTAGTAAAATGAACACTACTGACAAAAATATATATTTTCCATTAATAAAGCAAATATAATTCTCTATGACTAGTCATCAGATTACGAAAAAAAACAAAAAAAATAAAAATTGTATTTTACTTTACTCTAGTAAAAATCAAACATATATGTTCATATATGGATTAAGAAAAAACATATATGTTCATATATGGTCATATATGGATTAAGAAAAAACATATATGTGCATATATGGTCATATATGGATTAAGAAAAAACATATATGTTCATATAA
>JABFPN010004736.1:0-14516 GCA_022817305.1 Leptoteleia sp. ZL-2020 | reverse complement strand
AAAAAAAAAAAAAAAAAAAAAAAAAAAAAAAAAAAAAAAAAAAAAAAAGGCAGCAAACAGAACAAAGCACTCAATGTATTTAATAATAATTGGATATTTTTTTTATGCATATAAACATATTTTATACATATGTGTGTGTATATATATATTTATATATATGTGTGTGATAGTTCGGCTTCTTGTGGTACTTTTACATCCTGTTCACTATTACTGAAACATCAATGTTTTATATTTAATACATTGGTCAGATACAAGTCCAAATACTTTCTTCATAAAACATAGAAATAGACATTTTTACAAGTAACTTGTGAGGGCATATTAGTAATTAATTGATCACAAATCTTATTTATTTATTGTGCTGCATAATTTATTTAACTCTTTCTTGTATTTTATTACAATATGATAAATCATTTGTTCTAACCAACTGAGAAACATTAGATTTAAAAAATATTTATATCTATATCAAAAGTTCATTGATTTATTGAACATTTATTTACAGAAAGTAAGTATATATATTAATAAAAACAAATTTATGTAAAATGATAATAATAATATAATTTTATTTTGTTTGGTGCTCCTTTTGAATCCCAAATGGATTTAATATAAAGTATCAACTTAAAATGTTGTTTTAAAGCTGCAGTTTACAATAATGCAAATATTTTTCTTTAATCTATTTATTATAAATATTGAGATATTTAATTTATAACACTGCACATTATTTATTAAGAGGGAGTGATACCTTTGACGTGGAAAAAAATCTTTTTTTTACTTAATCAATACTTTGAAGTGTATAGAATATAATTTCAGTCATAAAAACTAATTCCGAAATTGTTTTATGTAAAAGATAACGAATTTTGTACAAGGTGTCAAAATGCGCTGTGAGCTTCTTGGAGCACTCTTAGTTATTTCCTCTTTTCAAAACTTTCTATTCAATAATCAAATATGTTAGAGTTCTAATATGTATTATAGAGGTCACTAGTAACTATTTCGAATGTAAACATTATTTCTTAACGTCAGTTTTCCTTAAAAAAATGGAATCACACATTTTTCTGTGTACTATATATATTAATAGTTTTATATTAAACACAATGAATTTGTCTTTATTATCTAAAGTTTAATTTTAATTATATTACTTATTTTAGTTAGGTTTCAATACATAATTTTTTTGTTTATGTATATATAAAACTACCATTTAGTTTTATATTCTTCTAAAAAAAATTAAAATTGAAAATGTATAATCTTAATATTTAGAATTATTTTAACACTGAACTTACATTTATGAATTTTTTTAATAATTGTAAAAAAACAGTAATCATTTATATAGTATGGAAAATTGATTGGAAATAAAGATGCAGTTAGCCAAGTAAGACTACTTAATACCTATCAATAATATCATTGGCAAATATTAACGAATTAATGACATATTCACAGAATTCATGTTCAATCATGTGCAAGCTTGAATGTGATAATTGCAGTTTTAAATTTAACTACAATTTACATTTACTTTTATTAAAAAAATAGTATCATTCTTGCCATTTATATCACACCTACACCGTATATTAGTTTTGCACTCTTTATACAATTTGATTTCATTATTTAATTTAGTCAAGATAAGATGCTAAAATGAAAACAAAATAATAATTATGAACAAAATATTTATTCAGTTAAATTATATTAAATTAAACGAAGGAGTTTAATTTAATTAAATGAAAAGAAGGAAAAAATGTATAAAATAATAATGATACTGAAAAATGAAACGTTTTCAAAAAGCGAAACATAAATAAGCATTGTTTCTATTTGGTATTTACATCCATTTTTCTGTCCTTTGGATGTAAACAAACAATATTATTGCTTTTGTTTCATTAATTTGATCTTTCAAATATTTACAAACATTGTTTTTTATATGCTCAACTTTAAAAAAAAGTTTCGTTCTTTAGTTTCATAACATAATACTAATAAAATACCAAATAAAAATATTCCACTAATATCAAATGGTGAAAGTATCTAATCTCAATTTTCCTTCTTTTTCTGTGAGGTAAAGCATGTCAGCCATTGATTGTTCTGCTATTGATTCTTCGGCTTTATCATGCATCTAAAACAATAATTCATTTATTTTATCAGTAAATTTTGAAGTGTAACATTTATTTAATCAATATATAATATTCAAATTTATATAAATTATATTATAATACAATATTTTTAAAGAGCAAGTAAGAAAATAATACTTACCCCTCTAAATTTAACATCAGTAGGTGAATATCTAAAATTTGGACCGAAATTTACAGATACAGTTGCACTTTTGTGAATGGAAACAGTTGGAAAATAAGCACCACCATAGATGTCTAAAAATGCTTCACCTTGACAAACGCCATTTTTATAAAATATTATTTTACTTCCTTTACAAGGTTTTAAAGCTTTCAGTGCTTCAGGAACTTGATCTTTTTCTTCATAATACAAATGACTTTTGAATTTTACGAGAGGCTGAAATCAATCAATATTCGTATTAATCTTTTTTTAATACATCAGAAAACTAAGCAAACTATAAGAAGTAAAGTTTGATTAGTGTATCCTTGAAATGGAAAATGTTTTATCCCTTTCCAAGTATAATTGTATTGATGTAATTAATAAGTGTACAACTAAAAGTAAATCAAAGACAAAGGTTTAAAGATATAAAATAGAAATTACCCTATCCTTATATGTATGTGGAAGATGTATAATCGCAGGAGTATTAGGCAAGACTATTAAGAATCCTAAAGTATCACCTTCGCCATAACCATTACTATAATGTTTTCCTCTACTTTCATGAAACCGGGTACCTTTTCTATAAATAATGCATTAAAGTTTAAAATTATAACAATAATTTTGTTCTAACGTCTGTTAAAATTTGTATCGAAGTCTATTTCACATACGATCGTGAAATAGATTTCGGTTTAAAATTATAATACAAAATAAATGAATGCTTAAAGAAAAGTTATCCCAAGTCAAGTAAATATATCTTAATTATTGAAAAAATATATCTCAATCATACCTTGACCTCCAAGAGTATCCAAACTTATCATAACCTAATGGTGCTTGAAGATTAGCATATTCTTGACCCCATCCAAGTCTTGTAGCTGAACCTTCTGGCATTTCTTCAATAGATGCTTCCCAATACCAAGTCCCTCTGCTCACACCTTATGCATTTTTGAAATATATAGCAACGAGTTATAAAAACATTTTACTCGTATATTCTTGTTTTTAAATTCAATTCAAAATTAAAAATAAAGTAATTTGGAATAAATCTATTTGTATCTTAATTATTTTATTTTATTAATTATAATAAAAAAATCTTTCTTCAATGTAAGTATCCATTTATTGTAAACAATTCAATATTCGACGTTTAATGACAACTTACTGTGCGTTGCCCGAACCATGCAATACCCCTTCTCTCCTGTAACAGCTAATCTATCTTCAGCTACTTTAAGTTGAGGAGCCCGATCGTGTAAAGCTAAAAGTACAGTACTTGGACTCAAGGCTCTGTAGAGCCATCCTGGAATAGGCTTTCCTGCCCAATCGCTGCTTTCATCAAATTCCTATGATAACAAATTTTTATGTATATATTGTTAATTATTTTCCTATTTACAAAAGAATAAAAATCACATAGTCAATAATTATGATGACAATTCTCAATTACTTGTCGAAAGGGAGCATGTGGATCTGGTTCTGCCAGGATGTACCTATAACCATCTTTGTTAAACGGATGCTCGAGAGGGTAACCATGCGGAGGCAGTTTTGGCGTTGTCATATCAGAGCCACGACCTTTTTTGCCAGAACCTGCACCAGTTCCTTCTCCAGGCAATTTTCTTTTCGCATTTCGTCCACGAATTCCTCCACCAAAAGGTACTGAACGAATTCATTATCATTATTTGCAATATGTGAAGTTGTATTATAAATATTAAATAAATAAATGAATAATTACAATTAAATATTCAAATATACTTTCACAAATTTATTAAATTTAAATCAATTAAATTTGATTAATTTTAAATGTTAAGTAAATTTGTGTAATATCAAACTTAATTTAGACATAATATATTTGACCTCACAAAATATCTCAACAATGATTGTACGACAGATAAGATAAGATGTACTAAAGTGTTCAAAAGAATGTGAAATCAGGTTTCTTTTTTTTTTTATATTTCAACTAATTTGATTTGAACCGAATAAATTTGAACTAAGAACGCAATTACAAAAATAAATATAATTTTGAGACTTACCAACATGTTGTAGTCCCATTTCTGTCATTTTGAGATGTCCTCCTTTGATCATGGCTTCATAGTTAGGTTTTATTAAAACTAAATCTGGAGTTAATAGACCAAAAAGCTGACCATCTAGGTTGTTTTCATCCATTGTGAATAGAGTACCTACGTCTTTTAACAGCGTTTTATGAATCTAAAAATTGACAGTTTTATCAGACTTCTGTAAAACTCAAGTTCAACTGATAAATTTTATATGCAATATCACAATACTGCAAACTATTTGATATACAATAAACTTACCGTGCCATGCCATGATTGTGTGGAACGTCGTGATACTGTGGTCATGCTTTCCCAATGACATTCTATGAATGGTATAATATCTTTGTCTTTGTGAAAGTGAGTTCTATGATCATTTTCCTTTTGACACATTTGTAGCAAATTTGCAATAGCTGTTACGCATAATTGAGTAAATTCTAGTGAAAAAGGAAATAATTTTAATTCTTTAAACTAATACAAATAATATTTGTTTAATTATATTAAATTGCATTTTGCATAAATATATTAATGTATATCCTGTTAAAAATGACATATAGAACATATAAATGTACAAATATGTAGACACTAAACAGATTGCGATGTATAAGTTTGTTTACATTTTTGTTATTATATGTTTTAATAGTTTATTTTTAATAGGGTATAGTATACAATATTTTAATAACTGTAAGGATTATATACAAAAGAATAACATACGTGCTTGATTTTTTTTAAAACTTTCTAAGCCTGTTGGTGAACAATTTTTACACATAAATACATAATTCATCATGAATGGCACTAATTTGCCTAACTGGTAACCAATGCAAGATTCATGGAACCATCGGTTACATTTTGCACAAAGTAATTCTGCTATATTTAGGTTTCTTTCTTTGCCACTGAAACAAAGAAATGTTATACATTTTTGATATATCAAATGATATTTATATTAATGTTAAATTAGAAGTTTCATTTAAAAAGAATGTTTACAGAAATACAAAAGATCTTTGAAACTTTACTTTATATTATAATTATTTAAAATTATAATACGTTAACTATTATTACAAAATTTGTTAATTGATCTTTAATTAGGATCCAAGTTAAATACAAGAAAATTATGTAAATTTTAGTACCATTTTAAATTTTGTTTATTTTATTTACTAAATTAAACAAACTCTTGGCTGTATTTTCTTTGATCATTAGATGTTTGAATCATTATAAAGTTGGTGACGTTATATTGAGAATTTATTTATAAAATAAAACTGAATTATTTATGATAATGCATACAGTTATATGTACCAAACATTATTTATTCTTTTCTGTAAACACATTAATTTTTTAAATTATTTTATAAATATAAGAAGATACACTATTTACATGTACACATGTAATATATTTATATATAAATACCAATAACAATTCCCAGATTCAAGACTAGCTTGTCCATTGACTTTATCATTGGATTCCTCTGTTTTGAGTGATTGTTTTAAATTATCGTCCAGTAGTTTTCCTCTTTGGCCATTATTACTTATATTATCCATACTTTCTGACATTCTATTATCAAAAACAAATTTTTATTAAACTAAATGTTTAATATTAAAAAAACATTTAAACCTATAACCTAGTAAGAAGTAAATATACATATACTTATTGCAGTTATTTATTTTAAAGTAGGTAAAAAATTATTTTTAACATATAATTTTTATGTATTAAGATGAAATTTAAAAACTCACTTAGTTTCCATTTTTTCTTCAGACATATTCAGTTTTTAATTTTTAGCAGAAATACAGGAGAAACTTGTTTATTATTGATGTTTATGTACAAAAACTGAAGTAAGGAGTAGACCAACTGGAGTAGAATTTCGTTCTCACTTATGTTTCTCACTGTGTTTCACGTCATTACCATCTCTTTTAGATGTCGTTCCGTTTAGAATATGGCGTCGTAAGATGGCGCTGTTTACACATTTGCAATGGTTGCTTCCAGAATGTCTATTGCAGTGCAGAATCTGCACTGCAACAGAGTTTTTATAGGCATATTTTAGTTGCCAATAGTAATTAATAGTGAAAACACACCATATGTTAATATTGATTACTACTGGGAATTAAAATATTCCTATAAAAACTCTATTGCAGCGCAGAATCTGCACTACAATAGACGTTCCGAAAGCACCCATTATAATTATTACTTCGCTTACGATTTTCTTTCATTAAATTCTGTAGTACTCATTGTTGACACAGCAATTTCACTCGTTTATTATTTAAATTGAATTGAATTGCTGTTAATGTAATGAGTACTACACAAGTCAAAGAATTAACGAAACTAACATCGCAATCTCATTGGTTGTTTGAACGTGCTTTTAAATAATTAACGAATGAGATTACGGCGGTTATTTCAAGTAATTCTCAATTATTATTTAATTATTATATATAATATTTACTTAAGTCTAATGAAATATAACATATTTTATTTATTTATTAGTTATTAAGTTAATTATTTAATTAAAAATTATTTATTAATTATTAACAATATTTTCTCATTTTAATTATTATAATTTTTCCCCTGAAATCAAAGAACAATGCATTCATTCCTGCTGGTTATTTGTATTTCGCACGTTTCCGATAGCAATTGCAAATTTATTTTGAGATTTACTTTTTTAAGACTGGATTATTTGAATTATTAAACACTTTTATAAAGTATTTTATAAAAATATTTTATTTTCTATTAGTATTTTTTTCCCTAATAGCAAAAGACATCCTTCCCTGGTTAAAGTTTAAACAATTATTACGAAATTTGCAATAGATAAATCAAAATACCTTATGATATTTCATAATTTTCATACTGTAATTTGTTATGTATTACTATAATATTATGATATATCATAACATTTTATGAAAAATCCTTAACATGTGATATCATTCGTTAATTATTTAGAATCAAGCGCAAACAACCAATCAGATCACGACGTTAATTAGGTTAGTTATTTGGCGTTTTTACGTATTATTCGAAATTAACACTGCAATTTCATTAGTTCTTTACACGTGATTTTAAATAATTAACTTGTAGTTAGTAATCTCAAGTAACAGCGAAAAAAAGTTAAGGCAAAGTGAAGAAAAGCGAAGTCAGACGAAGTCGACGAAGTGAAGCGAACTAAAGTGAAGCGAAGATCGTAATGCCACTCCAGACCCTGGTCTATAGAGTTGAAATGACAGAATGATAATCTCATGATTATTGTTATCGAAATACTAGAAATATACACTTCTAAATAGGAATTTGTGCTACAATTATGATAGGTTATGCTTTATGGTAAATATCAAGTTCAGTGAATTTTGGCTTCCGAATTCAGCCGAAGACTGCCCGCTCATTGCCTATCTTGGCACGCTGGTCACAAGAAACCTTTCGGAAATAAATATAAATTATATGAAAGACATTAAAAATATTGCATTTTCAAAATATATAAAAGATTCTAAGTTATTGTTCAATTTCGCCAAAAAGCATAAAATTACTAAGTGTAAACTTGTCACTCTATTTGTTACAGATTTTTGCAAAGGAATTACAAGAACAAACATTATAAATATACTTAAAATCTAATGAGGATATATATTGCAATCTGTTAAATAAGCTATTCTTCGACCATTGAAAAGAAGAAAAATTGTGCTTTAACTTAACCTAGCTTTGTTATTTATTATTGTTTGTTTGTACATATACACGTTTAAAAACAAACTCATTTCTAGTTTAATAACGGGGAAAATGTCAAATTTAGAAACCTCAAGGAATATGTCTGACATTGAAAGAATTTGGGTTCCTTTAGACATCTTTGCTTGTTCTAGAAATGTGAAATATGCTGTTGTTGTTTTAAATAATGTAATAGATACGAATTGGAAAATGTTATTACAACTTTGGCGATCAGGTAAATTATAACAATTGCATACTATATTATAGAAACTGCATTAATTACTATATTAAATTGAAGTAATTTTTCTTACGCAACATTTGTATTTCTACACATGTTTATTTTAGTCACTATTTTGTTTGTAATTATATTTTCATTTGACAAGCATATGTCATAATTAATAATGTAAACCTCAATTCCATTATATCTTGTTAATTAAAATATTAATATAAAAATAAATATGAAAAAATGAGAAAATATATTCAACCATTATTATTTATATATATTTAATACATAATTTATTAAATAGCACAAGTAAAAATGACTGTGGATGGAGGAACTGATCAATGGTTACATTTTGTTTGTCACCAAACACAATGTACAATAGATAATGTGGATGATATATATCTACCAGATATGATAACTGGTGATTTTGATAGTATTTTACCAGCAACACTAAATAAAATATATAATTTAAATCTGAAGGTGATAAAAACTCCAGACCAAAATGAAACAGATTACACCAAAGCTTTGCGGCAACTCAGACAACATTGTATATGCAATGAGATACAGGTAACACTGCAAATTTTGTATAATCCTTAATCCCTAACGAATAAAATAATAATAAAATCCATGTCTATAGGTTTACTGAGTTTTGTGTCCTGAATTCCAAAGATAGGTATTAATTTTTTAACAGTTTTTCTGTGTAAAATAAATTTGAAAATAAAGAATAATTTTTGTAATAAAAAGGTAATCGTTCATTGTTATACAATTTTAGTTTTGTAGGCATATTTTAGTGATTATAATAAATAAATATATATTCTGAAAACCACTAATATATATATATATATATAATGTCTTAAATTTATTTATTTATAAAATTATCTAAAATTATTTCTATTTTTCTGAATGTATTCCAATATTTTTTTGAGATTAAAAGAATTTATTATAATATTTTCCAGGGACCTTTTCAGACAAATATTTTTACAAGGAATTCAAAGATTCTTGGGCAATAAAGTACACAAACATTTACTATCTAAATGTATTATATGAAAATTCATATATAAATTTTATTAATGATCTCTAAAACCTTCATAAGGGGTTAAGGATTATTTTTTTTTCAAAATTTAAGATATCTTTTATATTGTAAAAATTAAATAATTTTAGCTAGATTACGTTTATGTGATCTGCGATACTTCAGGGAGATTTGACCAAATAATAGCTAATGTAAATACTCTGTATAAGTCACCAAAAATTTTAGATGAAAATACTTCGGTGAGTGGTTTATTTTCTAAACATTTGCAATATTTATTTTGTTAATATATTATATATTTATTAATCTTATAGATAATACAAATTACTAATGATTCTTTAATATGGTTACTATCAAAAGGAAAACATAAAATTGAAGTTCCAGAGTTTTTGATAACTGGTCAAAGTTGGTGTAGTCTTATGGCTTTTGGAAATTCTGATAATTGTGTCAGTACTACAGGCTTAAAATGGAATTTAGGTTTGTAATATATATTAATTTATTAACTTTTTATAATCTGTATATTAACAATTTTATATTCATTTTAGATAAACAATGTTTAAAATTTGGAGAATTAGTGAGTACTTCTAATACTTATACACACAACGAAATAACAATTAATACTAATGATTATATTGTTTGGTCAATGGACATTAAATCATTTATATTAAATAAAGAATCAAAAAGACATTTCTTAGTATAATATGAAAGTATTTATTTAACATTTTAAAAATAAATTATAACATGCTTTAAATTTAAAGGGTATTTAATGTTAAAATATATTTTAAAAAAAATTTAGTGTGCTCTGTGAACCACATTTTTGCTCTGTGTACTTATTTACACCCCCATCCTATTTTTTACACATAAAATCAATGTTTTTTGGCATTGATCATGAAAAAAAGGTCGCTTTCTATCGAAACATAAAAAACTGAGTATAAATTGCAGTTTTTCGCAAATACCTTTAAAGCGACAAACCGAAACCAATTTTTTCTGTCAGAATAGTGATCAGCACGAAAAAGCATATCGATTTTTTGTGTAAAAATATAGGTGGGATGAAACAAGAAAACAATTAATGCTACTAAAAAATGAAAACATTTTAAAAAGCAAAATATAAACATACTTTTTATTTTGCTTTGTTTATACATTTATTTTTATATCCTTTGGATGTAAATAAACAATATTATTGCTTTTATTTCATTAATTTAAACTTCAAAATATTTACAAACATTATTTTTGATGTGCTCAATTTTAAAAATGTTTTGTTTTTCAGTTCCATATACAATTAATAATATTTTTTTTATATTCATTGGACTATATCTTTTGTTATAGTAATAACTGATTATTATAAAATGCAAGTTCCTTTATGGTGTTTATTTATAAAAATACATACATATGATTTAAATTTTATTTTACAAATCTAAATCGGAACAGACTATCAAGGTTTGACCTACAGGACCTAGATTTATAAAATCTCCACTTTTCTCTTCCTCATTTATTTGAATAGCCATTAAATCCTAAAATCAAAAAAATTTGTAAACTTTCTGTGTAAAAATTAAATTGTTTAAAACTTAATAATTTAAAATTACTAATGTAAGATATTACTTACTTGCCGGAAAGATGTACATGCTCCTTCTTTTACAATGAATTCATGTCCTTCTAAAACTAGTCTTGCTTTTCCAGAACGTAAAATTTGTATTCGTCCTATAAAGCCTTCTTTCATATGATCTAATGCACAATCATTGCTTTTATTTCTACTATTTTCATTATTACTTATACCAGTTGCTTGCTTTCTTTGAATATTACTTGAACTATCATCTACAGATAAGTGTGGTAACATTGGAAACTGCAACATCAAAATATATACATTTGTTTCTTATACATGAAGCAAGAATATATTGAATCAAGAATTGAAAGTAAATTAACGACATAAGTATAAAAGGAATTTTTTATTTATTAATTAATAAAAATTATAGGTCAATTAATAAAATGTTATAATTTTAATTCTTTATTAAAAAAATTGAAACCTTATGAAATATGTGCATTATTTACTATTAAAAGAACCAATGAAAACAAACCTTCATTTTAGCTCCAAAAATGATAGCTTTCTTAAAATATAATTCAGTATAAATAAAATTTATTTTATTTAAAATGTATTATATTCATAAGATATATTTATAAAAATATTGTAATATTATTATGTTAAATGCAGTTATTTATTAAGAATATATATCGTATTTAACATAAAATATTGCTCTTATATTATTATTATTAAAAACTACTTTTTTATGAATTATTTTAAAAATAAAAAATTACCTCCATGAAGATATAATTTGGATTTGATTTATTTTCTAATGTGTCTAAAATTGGTGATATATACTCTTCCTTTTTGTGTTTTAATAAATCATTTATAGGTGATATTTTAACTGAAATAAAAGTAAATAGAAATATTTAAAAATGTATTATTTATAAATATTTATTACTAATATTGTAACTATGATTAAAAATATATATTAATTACCTTCACCATTTTCTAATATTGTAGGTTTTATATCTACTTCTATTTTAGGTTCTGTCTTTGTAAATAGTTTTGTATAGTTATTTGAATAAATATTTTCTGCAACAAAAAAATAAAATTAATTTTAAATACAATTATAATTATCTATATAATGTAAAAATCAAGCTCTTACATTTATAACTTATTGTTTATTAATTGCATTTTTAACATTAATTTTTAAAAGTATAAAATTATTATTTGATATTTAATAATATATTATATGCACTCAATATTTAAAGAGAGTAAGTTATATTGTAGAGAGATGAGCATTCACATATAGCAAATGTAAATTGATATCAATTTTCTATAAACAATTTTTAAAATTTTAATTATATCTTGTTTCTACTATATACTTTTACTAGATAAAAACACAAACATGAGCCTATAGCAAATGGATGCTTGAAGCATTAAAATAAGGAAATTTTTTTCATGCTATTAATATTATACTATTTAGTAAAGTGATATAATTTATATAAACTATTTGAATACAATTCTTGTATAAATTATTGTAAAATTGTTTTTAATGAAATATTATCTTCATTTCATAAAAAATTTAAATTTATTATTACTTGGAATTTTTAAAGGTAAAGCTATAGGAGCATTTTCCAAGGAATCTTCTTTGATATCATCAATAAAATCATCCCTCAGAAGTAATCTTAATTTTTCATCTTCTTCTTCTTTATTTATGGTAGGAATCGCATTAAGTTTAGGCTTCTCAATTAATTCAGTTTCACTACGATCACTGGATGAATCTCTTGAAAATATGCCACGATACCTTTTCTTTGAACTTTCTGATAACCCTTCAGAAAATACACCTATAGACTGAAGTAAAAACATTTAATTATAAATATTGTATCACAAATTATATTTCTCATTTATACATAAACTGTAAATCTTAATACCTGTATAAGATTGTTAGATTTCTTTGTCTTTTCTTTTACTACTTTATTTCGACAGACTTTATCTTTGTCAGTTTTATTAACAAGTGCTTCTGCTTCTCTATAAAATTTAATTAATAATAAACATTAATATACTGAAAATCAGTTAATACATTAAAATATTTATTCATAAATATTTTACAAATTATGTACAACATATGTAAGTATATTATATTTGTATACACAAATATTGCAAATACAAATATAAAAATGTAGTTTATAGTGAATATCCACTATAAACATCATTATAATTTTGTAGTTTTTTAGTATATAAAATTAAAAATTTTTAATACTTAAAATAGTACATACCCTTTTTTTCTTCTTTGAACATTCAAGTTTGGGGTATAAGATTTTTTAGTTTTGTCAGTTTTAATGTTTCCACCTAAAGTCAAGTCTCTTGGAACTCGAAAAGAAGTTAACCTCGTAGTTGACATTAATTGTACACCGTCATCTTTGGACGATGTGAGGATCGCACCATGTGAATTTGTCGAATTCGAAGAACTTGCTTTATTAGCATCATTAGCTTCGTTCGTATCCATTTTTTCTCTTGTGGTTATTTAATTCTCTGTATACTAATCTTTACACGTATTACAAAGTACAAAACTACCGAAATTAACGTGGTATCAGAATATTAATAAACCTTCATTTTTTTTTTTTTGTTGGGGTTATGGCTACAGATTAAGTACTCCGTATACCACTGCTTAGAATAAACCTTCAAGTTCCGTCATAATTCTTTCCTTCAAATAGGTTATATTGTTATGTTATTATTGGTGAATTTTGGTCCCGGGGAAATTAAAATTCCCTATGAAAGTCATTAACCTTTTACTATTGTATTTGTAAGTCTGCTCTCACGGAGTTAGTTTCTTTTGTAAACAAAATTTAATTAATTTATATTTTATAATCTACGGACCAGAGCGCTATTCTGTGGACACGGGAGTATAATTTAATTCACAAACATATATGTATTGTTGAATATTCTCAACGTATTTTGGAAAGTGCTGCTTCCTTTCGAGCAGACGACAAAAAATCGCACTTTCCAAAATACGTTGAGAATATTCATCAGTAAATATATGTTTCCGAATTAAATTATACTCCCGTGTCCATAGAATAGCGCTCTGGTCCGCAGATCATAAAATATAAATTATTTAAATTTTGATTACAAAAGACACTAACTCCGTGACAGCAGACGTGATACATCACCTTAAGATGATGCCGTAAGCGTTAATTACTAGATTAGGGTGTTATTCGTTTTTATTAAAATGAATGAGAATTAATTGATGTTGTTGATTCAGCACATTTTCTTAATCTGGGAGATTATTTAACAATGATGTAACTGAATTTTTATCATTAGTTTCAAGCAAATTTAGGGATCGCGTTTTTTAGGTGTTAAAAAAACGCGGTCCCTAAATTCGCTTAAAATTGATTTAAAAATTCAGACTTTTTAATTGAATACAATTTTCCCATGTCTAAAAAATATGCTGAATCAATTGCAAGCATCAAATCAGCATTTACAGAATAATAATTTCAAAAACACTAACTCCGTGGCAGCAGACTTACCGCATTACCTTAAGGTGAAATGTCAGTGCTATATTCACGGAATCAGTGTCTTTTTATTTATAATTGTTGAAACGACAAAATTTAAAAATCGGCCAACGTACGTCCATCCTATGGCATTGGGAGAATATTGTTCGGTACCTAAAATTATTTATGGTTTTCAAATACGACGTAACTTTTGGAAATGAGTTTTCTAAGTTTTTGAATTTATAAAAAGTCTATTTCCAAAAGTTACGTTGTATTTGAAAACCATAAATAATTTTAGGTACTGAATAATATTCTC
>JABFPN010004735.1:0-14519 GCA_022817305.1 Leptoteleia sp. ZL-2020 | reverse complement strand
TGGTTGAAGTAACTAAAAAAAATATTCTGACCAACATATTTGGTTATTTCAACTAAAAATTTTGGTCAGCTAAAAAAGAACCAAATGTTTGGTTAACACAACTAAACATTTTTCTCCGTGTATATATATATATATATTTTTCTTGTTACTTGTAATAAATTTTCAGTGAAATGACATGTTTCTTTATAAATTTTTATTTTTGGAATTCAGATAATACAAAGCATCTTACATAACATATTTAAATTAAATGTTATTGAAATGTAGTATTCAAACTTGAACCTTACTTTCCGGTTTCCTATATCATTCTTTACATACATCGACTGATTAAATTTAAATTCCATCTTCGAAATCAACCTTCAAGTTTGCTAATTCTGATGTAACCGAAGTATTTTATTAGATACTAATTTCGCTTGTGAAATTGAATAATTTGATATTTAAGCTATGAATGGAATTGAAATCCGTATCACGTAACATCGAAATTCAAAAATTCTTTTCGGAATCGACAAATTTCTATGTGAAATTCAAGCGCACAAAACGGAATTATTATATTTTGTTCAAACTAATTCCATTCAGAACGAACATTTTTTGCAAGATATCGATTTTATTTATAATCCTTTTACACTGAGAAAAATGACGGAAAAAATTACTGTTTTTAACTGTGTTTTTCAGATGTATATCCGTCTTTCAGTAAATATTACTGCTCTTTAAATGCAAAAAAAAAAACTAGTTTTAAGTGTTGTATTTATAAATGAAATTGGCCTTTTTCCTTTTAAAATACAGTAATTTTTACAGAAAGATGTATATACATCTGAAATACAGTTAAAACAGCAATTTTTCTGCCATATTTTTCTCAATGTAATTTTACATTGAATAATATTGAAGGCATTCATGAAGGATGCCAATAATAATAAGACGTCGATTGCATAATGTATACTCTTTTCTCACGTACGTCTTTTCTGATTATCAATGAAACTTTTATTGACTGATTGACTATGATAAACGACTAGATTTCACGAGGAAATTGAACTACATACTTTTTTACAACACTTTTATAAGTTAAAGTTTTTCCAATTGACACTTGTGATTTCATTGACATAACTTTATTCCAAACTAGCGAATAAAAAGAAATCCATTCTTTGTTTGCGAAAACTTAATGTTTACATTCAAATATTGTTATGAATACTTCATGTTTAAAAAGATAGGAATTGTAATATTGAGATGTTCGACAGAAATCAAAGAAAATGTCAACTTTATTGAAAACGGACAAAGCTG
This sequence comes from Leptoteleia sp. ZL-2020, assembly GCA_022817305.1. Classification (NCBI taxonomy): domain Eukaryota; kingdom Metazoa; phylum Arthropoda; class Insecta; order Hymenoptera; family Scelionidae; genus Leptoteleia; species Leptoteleia sp. ZL-2020. The sequence continues at coordinate 13,247 of JABFPN010004735.1, read as the reverse complement.
AAAAAATATAAGCGTAATTGGATAAAGCTGTACTTAAATGTTTCGAGAAAAAAATTAAAATCGTTAATTTATAGCCACATTCATGATCGAAAATGTTGAATGAAAAATGAATGTTTTTGAATTAATGACATTTCTTCTCCCCGTATAATATTAAAAAAAAAAAGAAGAAAGAAGAAAGAAACATTATATTAAAATAAATGTAATATTAAAATTAATTATATAATATAATGCATTATAAATATATTTGGGAAATAATAAAATAAATTATCACGATACAATAAAACCTGGTACTTCTAGTGCCAAATATAAGCAAATATTTTCGAGTCGTAAAATTCACATATTTATCAGAAAACAGGCTATCACCGCCATCTACATACGTAATGATAAACTTAGTAGCTCAGAGGAGAGTAATCAAATTGTATGAGAATTCACTTAAGATTTATGCGCTCTGCACAATTATCAAACTTTGTAACACGATATTAATGATATTAATGAAATTGTTATCTCATTAATGTATATAATGTCGTATTATTTCCTGAAATAAAACTGTCTTGTTAAATCAATAATATTTAAAGTTCAATTAACCAAATCAATTCGTTGCGTAAATAATAATAATTGTTTGATTTAACAAATTTACTTTCCCGTTATTATTATAGATTTATATAAACACACCTCGGAAATTATTCCGCTTCATTAAAACGCATTTACATTAAAAGCAAGTTTATATTAAGAATAAATTGTTGTATACCACATTTAAATGTATATTGTATAAGAAAAACATTTTCCTCGGTATAGACAAGTTTGTGCGAAAGACACATTTAAAATATAAAATATTCAACGAATATTAATACATGTATCAAGACACTTTTTTTCATACTTTTGTTCACTTTTAATTACCAATAAAAGAAACTGCATAACGCATTAATGATTAATACAGGTACATTATTAATGGACTGCATTACAATGCGGTAAAATTGCATAATTGTCGTGTACTTTGAAAAGGTGGTTATAGTATCTATATAAATAAATAATGAAAATTAAAAAAAACCCGTTCGTAGCAAATTATTTCAATTTCTAACTTATGACACTTTTAATTACTTAATTGATAACGTGTTATACAAAGTATTATAAATTAACAACTGCAATTTTTGTCTCTGTACCATTGTTCATTTTATATAAGTGGAATAAACTTTTAGCATCTTTAACTGCTTTAGTAATTGTGTATTGTAATGTTAATATAAAATAACGGAAAGCCATCTGCTGTATATTTTACATACAAAAATAAAGTGTTTGCTATATAAATGATGTAATCCGTGTATTTGTAATATTCCACTTTAAATTATATTGCTCCGTGAAATATATCAAATATTATACAATGGATTATGAAATAGATAAACCGATATTAGATAGCAAATATTACAAACTTTATAAGTTAACTTGCATTATAAATGGTTATTGGCACAATCAGAAAATATATTTCAAAGTAATCAATATTATTCTCCTGCGCTTTTTATTATACCCCTTGTTTGCTTTTCAGGTAAAATTTGTTAGTTATTATCTCAATGTCAATATCTTTGAATTATTTCAAGGAAAAAACTCTATATATAATACAATACAAACACGGTCTAGGCATAAAATTCATAAAATTTATTTAAAATTTTTATGTATTACGAATGTTTCAATTTTATTAAATTCTGACTTATATTGTATATAAATAAAATTAATTTTAATAAACATTAAAATTGTAACCTCGTTGATAGCTAGATAGATTCCCGAATATTCAGATTATTTAATAATGTAATTAAAAATGTATATTCATATTAGATAAAGATATACCTGCTATTATGACAGAACAGTTTTTATCATTATAACATTATTTCATATTCAAAATAGACAAATTAAAATTAATTTTTGTTAACAGATTTTATACTTTATATATAATAAAGATGAATTTCCCGAAGTAATTCGTAGTTTTGCTGAGTTTTGTATTCTAACAACTCTCTTTTGCACTGACTTAACACAAGTTATAGTAAGACACAACGTACGTAAATATTTGATCAAATTTCATTTTATTAAAATTATATTTTACGCAAATACAAATCAAATAATGAAGATTAATCTTTATTGAATAGAAATATGTCAAAATAATCTGACACTTTCGACACTAGACAAATCGTTTTCTAGCAATTATTCACTGAAAGAAATTTAGTAATATGTTTTACTACATTTTATTATAATTCGAGGATATGTTTACATTTATAGTATTTCTTATAATGTAACTATAGTGTAGAGAAAGGAAGGATGATAACTGGTGACTGAAAATAAACGAGTTTCATATATATATATATATATATTTAATCAAATTTCTTTCTGACATATATTTAAAATATTGTATCATTTTATAAGGAATAGTGTAAAAGTGCACGAATATCCCTGAGTTATTATAAAATATTGTAGCAATTACTAATAAGTTTCTCGTCGGTTGAAGTTATGTTCTATTCTATTAAAATTACTTGAATTTTTATTCCAATTACCTCGCTATTATTAAATATAGTACAAGAGAATTCACGGTGAAATAGAAGATAACATACAATACATCAAAACTCGAAATGAGCGTAAGATATTTCACGAATACAGCGCGAATGGTAAATTATGTTTGACCATTATATTTGGTAAGACATTTTAATCTGTCATAAACACTGAAAGATTGTATGAATTAATTAAATCGTATTATTTTCAGATATATTTGTTTTTTCGAGCATCATTGCTTTTTTCATACCAATACCTTCGAAACTTATTGAAATATATTTTCCACGCGATGAACCACGCAAAATAGATCACATTTTAAAATCCGCATTTCCAATTTTCGTGACTAATAACTTTATTTTGGTACACATGTTCAACACTTATTGCTTGTGTGCAGTTATTGCACAGTACATGTTATTCTGGATGCATTTCGTTATGGCAGTATTTCATGCATGTACTCTTCTTAGAGTAGTCGGGTAAGAATTCTTTTCGCCGTGAGAAAAATGTAATAAATTCAAATAGAAAAATGTGCTTTAATGTTAATTTATTGTTCTTTAAAATATTCTAATATTTTTAACTTATTAGGTTTATATTATGTTAATTTTCAGTGAAGAAGAAATTGTAGATTTAAATAGTGTTATATTTAAAAAAATTTACGTAAATTGAAAGTATTGAGGGAATTAAACAATTTGTTTCATTAAAAAGTAGCTCATTTTTCTTTCCACGTTCAAATTAAACAATTTAGTATTTTGTTTGTTTATTTTTTTAACTTATTGTAGATAATTATTATAATTTAGTTTACACTTGCAATCTTATAAACGAACATTTGACAAATTTAGATTCCGACTGGAAGAATTAGGAAAAGATATAAAATCTATAACATCATTAAGCCAAGAAAAAGAGATTTTAAAAGAAATTCGGTATTGTGTAAATTTTCATTTAAATATAATATGGTTAGTATATTATTACATTTTGAAATATTCAAATAATAGTCGTAAAAATTTTTACATTATGACTCAATTATGGCAAGTAATAGTTAAATTAGAAAATTTAACAACTAAGCTTCTTTCATTGTATTGCCATAAATTTGTTTTTATTTTTCCTTTTAATTATGAAAATAAAACAGTGAAATAAAACAAGTATTGAAATATAATTTTATATGCTCAAAAACCAACTAACCATGATGAAATAATGAATAAGATTTTCTACTATTTGTAAAATATTTCGAATGTTGTGTGAAAAATGTTCAACACGTAAGATAACTGTACGTCTATATAACTCATGCAGGATGGGCAAAGTAAAACTGGACCTGAAAGGTTTCACTTTATAAATAAATAACAAAAAATTTTCGGGCCAGTTTTATTTTATTCACCCTGTACAAACGTCATGAAATAAAATTATTACGATTGTTTCTTTTGTTTTCTTTAGGATTTGCTTTTTTTTCGTTTGAAAGTAAAAATTAAGCGAAAAACATTGGAACAAATTCCACGTCCACGATATTCAACAAGTAATCCCACATAAGTCCTTAATTTAAATACTTTTCCAGGCTTGTTATTTTGTGATTTTAGTCATTCTAACATTAAATAACTGAATCTTTAATTTTTTATTTAATTTAACTAACTGATTTGAAGTATTTTTAAATAACTTGGGAAGTATAAAACAAAATAAAGTGACAATTCAAATTGTGCATTCATAACGGACCAAAATCACGGCCAAATAATGTGCAGCTAAGTTGCGCAAACTCCGATATTTTATTCGAAGATTTTATCGAATTTATCGAAGATTATAGCGAATTGAAATTTGTTTTAAAAAATGATATTTTAAATTTTATTTTGCAGGTTTATGGGACAAAGAAAGCAATTTATTAACAAAGTTATTATTTTTGGTATTATATGTGTTTTAATTTCATTACCTATTACTCTATATGGGGTACAATCTTCTATCAATAAGTTTCTTTTACTGAAAACCTTTTCATACAACTCATCAACGCCTAAGTCGAAACTCGTGCTTTTTCGACTCAGGCGTATATGTATATTTAATATTTTAATTCATTTTTCGGTTAAATGCAGAATGTTTTCGGGTATGCAGAATTTACAGTTTCCATAACAGTCCGTTCAAAATCAACTTCTTTTATCCTTTAGGAAGAAAATAATATCGATTGGTATTATTGTTAAAACCATAGAAATTATTCCTTCAAATTTATTATTCCAAATTTTAAATTCATAAAATTTATAATTAATATAATTTTTTTCTTATAAAAAATGGGATTTAAATAAACAATTATTATTATTTATAACAATCTTTCTGGCCTTCGTGTTTTAGTTAGTAAAAAGTCTCCATGACATAAAGGAATCCCTAATGTTATTTACTAGTGCAATGCAATTGTTCATGTCCAATATATCTGCTTGTCTCGTGGGCGAACTTCTTTATCAGCATACTGAAAACTTGAAATATTGGTGGTAAGTGTACTTTAGTACTTATCCTAATACTAGAATGACAAGCATCATGCTGTAAAAAGTACCCGGGTTGTTTTTGAGTCTCTAGGAGAAAACTATAAAAAAGGTAAAAAAATGTTGAAAGAAACAATTCCAAAAAAAAGCCCTTCATTTCCTCAAAGCAAAAATTGTCAGTTCTCTTTGATAAATGACCTCCTCGTTAGGTATTATCGACGTATAATAAATATTTTCTTAATATTCAGTTATTGTGTATATTGGTATAAAATGTCACCGTCACTTGGAAAATGTATTAACATTATGCAATGGCGATATAATCGTACAACTGTTATATCAGCATATGGACTATATAATCTTACTAGAGAATGTCATCTTGTAGTAATTATTCTTTCTTTCTATTTTTAATTTGAATTAAAATATACGTTCTTTTAAGCTAACATCAGTATATAGTACACTGAGAAAAAAGTTATATTAAAAATTACTATACCATATGAGTGCTGACAGATATCGTCTATGGTGTCTACAAAATTACTATACCAATTATAATGAAATTTTACGATATCTGTCAGAACTCATATGGTATAGTAATTTTTAATATAACTTTTTTCTCAGTGTATAATCTAACGAAATTTACACTGCAATCAGACATTAATTAAATGCTAATTAAATGTTTAAATTTTATGCCAAGATTTTTTGTAACTAAGAGTTTATAGATTTTTCTTAAAATGGCGATGCTAGCTTATTCTAAAGCTAGCATAACCTTTTAAAAAATTTCGTTAGCTTACGGCGGTGTCAGCTTTAGGGACATTCAAAATGTTTCTATTTTATTATATATAAAATTAACATATTCACATTCCATTTTATAGTTCCTGAAGACTTGCTTCTCTTATTTCACCATGTTACTAAAAACTGAAGAAATTAATCAATAATTATTGAAATATTATGTATAATATGTCATTCAATTTTATTCAATGTAATGGAATTAAATTGTTTGTTCAATATAAATATATTAGAATGTTTCAAGAAACAAAAAATTATATGAATTATTAACCCTTTGTGGCAAAAAATTGCGTATGTAATGTGTGGGCCCAAATGATCCTAAATTCCCATGCAGGATTCTAAATGTACTTTTTCAACACGGGTCATTTTACGTTAGGCTGATCTAAATTAGGGATACTTTGAATTAAATTTAATTAACGCTATTTTTTTTTTTCATCCGTGAACAATCGATCGTTCGTGCAGCAAGGTGATCACTAATTATCAAAATTGTTAAAATAATATTTTAGTTTCCTTTCTTCAAGTGCTATATGACTATAAAGTGAAAATTCCTTTTTCCATAATGTAAGTATATAATCATTGTTTTTAATTATTAAAAGTAGATTTTCTCGTGTATATTTCAAAGCATTTTTAGAACTCTTAAATGTTACCAAAATCTAAAAGCAATTGTTATTTTCAGATTATATACAAATCTTGGCTTGAAAAAATCCGAGAAGTCGTGTAGGAGAGAACATTTGGAATTATCTTCAAACTCATTTCAACCTTTTTACAAATCAGGGAAGTTATTAAAATATCTTTTCTTTTCCACTGCTTTCTTTTATATTTATTGTTGATATTACTTTTTTAATATCAATAAAAAATTGTTCGTATATTTTAGAAATGTCGTCTTTTATATAGTATGTTGAACTGTACATATTGTATAATTTTAGTTTTTATACAATTACAGTGCCTTGGAAACAAAGTATCACTTTGTATCGCAATAAATCATTATTCTTTACATAAGTCGAATATGTGACAAAGAAGGATACTTTAATACCGACTGGATCATGCCGGGAAATTCAAAGTGAAGGAGGATTCATATTCTTGGGCCACCGAAACATTCAAACTAACTCCTTAAAATAAAGGAATATTAAATTTCTAAACAGAGAGATTTAAATAATAATGTTTAAAAAAAATACCCAATTCTACTATTTTTAAATTATCTACGGTACAAAAATGATGAAGAAATATTTGTTATCTCTTAATCCCTAACTATTTGAAGCATTCGAAATTTATACAATTAAACCATCAAATTACAATTCCGAAAATTTACGTTAAAATAAACTTTACTGCAAGAAGCAGAAAAATAAATAAAATTTTCTTCTTGATAGCTCAACAGAACTTTGACAGTTTCTACCTCATCTTCCATTTAATCTGAACTCATAAATGCTCCAAAGGAGAAACAAACAAACGCTTTATTTATTTATCGATTACAGCAAAATTCATATATAAAGTTGAAATAAGTTCGGAATGTTGCGATAAATTTAGGCGCCAACGATAGGTGAAAAGGTCGCGCGGTAAAATTAAACCATAACTATGGTTACCACAATTATAATAACCAATCAACTTTAAGACAAACCATCAGTTCACCGTTACACTGGTCATTTTTACAGACGAAACTATGACAAGTAATATCGAATAAGGAGGAATCGACGAATTACTTGAGCGCGGTTATAATTTCACGCGAGTTGCTCGTTTCGAATCGATCGGCCGTCTACGTGCTCGCCACGTAGAACCGGCCGGCGCAGGCTCGCCATTGGTTCACGTGGTATGGCTTCGCGATCTTTCTAACTTCTAGGCAGCGAGCGTTTATTTGTAAACACAACAGTACAACGTCTGAAGATGGACGCGAGTGACAGCTTGTTCGGGGACTGGCAAGACTTGGACGTGACAAAGGACGACCTCAAGCTCATAGCCGAGAACCTGAAGAACGAAAAATTTCGCGATTTGTTGGCGGATTATGCGAAGGAGGTCAACGATCCGGAGAACCGGAAGTTATACGAGGAGGAGTTGACGCTGTTGGAGAAACAGCGGGGCGTCGATGTGACGTTTGTCAAGCCGGAACCGGGATACGTGGTGAAGAGCAGCGCCAACGGCGACACCAAATGCTTTCTCAATGTCAGCCAAAGCGACGTTGTCGGCAAGCCGACGAGCGAGCCGTCCCACGAGAACGGCAACCGCGGCTTGAAATGGTCCATCCCGTATACCCTGACGCCTCCCCGCGGTGACCTCGATCGAAAGGGCCGACGTTGCGTCGTGGTAGACGTGGTCTTCCACCCGGACACCCTCCATCTAGCTTCCAAAAATGGCCAGTTCCGCGACATCGTCAACAACACTGCCATCGATGGCGTCGAGAATTATTTCAAGGTTAGTCAGTTTAGCGTTCCTTTGATTTTTCTGATTTCTCGGTTTTTTTTCTTTATAATTATTTTTCGGAACAAATGCCCATTTTTTGCTCGCGCTCGCGTTGCCTTGTCAATTTGTTCGTCTGCTCCGATTTGATTTTTAACGTGGATTTTTCTTTCTTCTATATTAATTTTTTTTCTGTTTTCCTTTGTGAGGTTATTTTTTTAATAATTAATTAAAGCGCGGTGTACATTTCTCCTTACTAATTGTATTGTTTTACATGTTTGAAACATTGTAATCGCTTTTTGTAATCGAATTCGATTAATGGGTGTTATTTTAGTTAATTAATATCAATTTATTAAGTTAATTACAAAAATTAGTATAAAATTAACGAATATATGAATGGTGTGGTCATTAAAATGCAATTATCTTATCAATCTGAGAATTTTATTGACTTTTTTGTCGGAATTGTTAATTATTATTAGATATTGATTGCTTTAGATATTTATAGAAAGGCACTTTTCTTTTAGTTTCTTATAATAAAAATTTGACGCGGTGATGCATTCTGTTGTTGTTTTCTTATTCAGTTTATGATTTTGTTTAATTTTTTTTACATTTTGACGCAAATGTTTCAAACATGACACATTACATTTAAATGTATACTTTAAATTTAGTTCAATTCATCGCTGAGCGATGGCGTTATAGTATGGCTTATGAAAGAAACCTCTGAAACTTGTAATTTTCCATAGTTTGAAAATGAAATTCCATTCAGCCAAGTTTTTTTCTAACAATTATATGTTTAATATTGATATGTAATAAAATTAAAGAAACAAACATCTGTGTCAAAATCAATAATAAGGTGTATAATTGTTGTTAAAATGATAATAATGAACAATATTTTAAATGCATATTTTACACTTGAACAAACATGAACATTGATGATAATAATGTAATAAAAATTAATGCGATCTGCAACAATTCCGGACGTTTCCAGTTTTATAGATTTATTAAATAAAATGGCAAATAGTGTTATATTGTTATTAAATCTTAACAGGAGCAATCGTTTTGGTACTTAAAATTTTTATATTCTGGTTTAAAATAAGACGCAGACCTTTAATATAAAGTATTTATCACAGTTCAATTGGTGTAATAGAAAATTTAATTACATTATCATAAAAATTATTTATATTTATGATAAAAAATTGCGACTATTCTTCGATCTGCAATTCTACGTAAATAAATAAAGCTAAAATATCTTTAAATAATTAACTTCTCGACAGATAAAAAATATCTTCCAGCAAATTCTGATGTAATAATACAAACGTTTCTTAGTTATGTTTTCGCATCGAAATTATATAATTAATATATGCAGATAGCAAGAATCATAACCCATTTGTAATTATGTCTTTCGTACATACAAGTTACTGCAGTCAAAGTTAACCGCGTAAATTAAAGTTAGTTTTTCTTAAGCATAAGTAATCAGAAATATAATTTCTGATCTGAATAAAGAAGATATCGTGTAATATATGTTATAAAATAGCTATACTAATGCATTAATTATTTATCGTTACAATTTATAACAAGCTTCAGACAAAAATTCATTAAAAAAAAATTCTTCGGGCTTTTAGTACGTCTTATTAATTATACGCACAAGGCTCTTTGTCGTGTGTAATGAATAATAGATGTACATAGTTTATAAATAAATAAGTGTTTTTTTCATTGATTATACGCGTTTTGGTATACATACATAAATATAATAATGTAGCGCTCGAAAGTTTCCTGAAATTGAAAGTTATTGTAAAAATATTCCCACGTAAGAAATTAAACTCAACTATACTTTAATAAAAAAATGATATATTAACATTATAAAGGTACAATAATTTTGGCAGAATTAAAAGATATAATAAATTTTAATAAAAAATTGTATAAATAATTTGTAAAAATTGTAAAAATGTTGAGAATAAAATGTAAAAGTACTTTTGCCATTTTCGCCTCAAATATAACCATATATATAATAAACATCAACTGCACATGAAAAGCTATGGTAATATTGATAAAGAACGAAAAAGATAGAAAAAAATCTATACCAAAAGTTTACCTAGTTAAAATAAATAATAGTACAACTCATTTCAAATAAAATAAAATTATGATTAGAACAATGTCACTGTGAACTCAAATGCATAAGATTACATACTTGAATAGTAAGAGTCAAAAACTTCTACATATATATCCAACTTTATTATTAACATCAAAGTACAAAAAATTACTATGTTTTCAACTATTTTAACATGTAACTTTTTAACCTGCATTTATAAATCATTTAATTCAAAAAACTAAAGTTTAACTGAATTATAAAATACTACAAAATGTCTATTTATAAAGCAGGGCTATTCTAAATATACTATACAACCGTCCATTGAAAACTTCGACAGTTATAACGATAGCACTTTGAAGCCCAATGTATTAACAGAGCTAACCTTTAAGTTTGAACTTTAGATCAACAATTAAATTATCGCTTACATTTCAATATTTAATAATAACCCAATTGTTTGTATTAAAAAATTATAATTAAAAATTAAATAATACAAAACTAGAATTTATAATGTGAAATTTATTATTAATCGCAGCTATTATTCTAATTTCTTTGTTTGCATATACACTGTAACACTAATAGTTCTTGAGAATTGCTTCAGTTTCTTCCTCGGTATAAAAATTTAATCTCCATTTCAAGAAATGGTTTAATACTTATAAAGAATGATTAAAATATTATCTTTTGTACCTACATGACAATCGAACAAAAAAAAACTAATCGTGAGGTTTCATTTCAGATGAAACTTGACCGGAAAAATTTGAAATTTCCAAAAATGTCTTACAAAGGAACTTATCAACCGTCTGTGATACGTACACCATGTGAAAAGTCAGAAACCCGCGATGCAGAAATCGAAATGGATCCTGAAATTTACCAGAAATTAATGACCCAATTTGACGAAACTCGCGAACGTCAATGTAAAAAATTCGCTGACAAACCGCGACGACCCAGTCCGGCGACAAAGTACTTCAGCGATAAGGACCAAAAAGTCAACGAAGCGGAACAATATTCCAAACCAAAATACGTCGTAACGTATCAGTCTGACGTAGACATGGCGGATTACACCACTGACAAAAATTCAAAATTGTTGGCCACTGTGCCGAAAACACTGGTGATAACCATAGATCTTCCTCTTTTGAGGTCAGCGGAAGATGCCAATCTTGACGTCCAAGATCGGTTATTGATCCTGCAAAGCGAACGACCTGCCAAGTATTATTTGAAACTGCCACTCTACTACATTGTGGATCCTAACAAGGGGAGTGCGAAATTTGAGTTGAAAAGTAAAAAATTAATCGTAACTCTACCTGTGATTCGTAACTTATTGTGTCCTGAGGACAGTGGAGTTGACAGCGACAACGGTAGTAGTCCTGTCCACGAAATAATGAACGATTTAAAATTAGATTCAGAGAATATCGCCATGTCGTATGATGATGGCAATGCTGTTCTGATTTCGGACGAAGGCACATCGAATTCCGTTGATGAGGAAGAAATTGCGAATAATGGAAAGGAGTCGAAACAGGGATCAGTTTCGATCATGGAACCGGATGTTAGATACATCCTGCCAGTGTTTTTCTGTAATGTATTTGAAAATATATTGGCCGTTACTGTTAATGTTAAGAATGTAGAGACGGGATCTATAAAGCATAGGATATTGGAGAACGATTCGGGGTTTCACGTGGTCTTAAAATCTGTCGGCTCTGGATTCTTCCCGAGTTATTATTCTTTGTGCATGAAAATCAGGGAGAACATCGTAGACCCCGAAATTTTATCCATTGAACCTTGGGACAATAATGTGGTGCTAACAGTTACGTTGAAGGATACCGAAAATTTGTTGCAGTATAATGTTGGTCTGGATGACAGTTCGATGGAGACAAAGTATTTTTCCAGTATAGAAACGGTTAAAAAGAAGCTAGAGGATATTACGGTAATTTTTGCACTTTTTCTTCGTTTCATTCATTGATTTAACAAATTATTATTAGAAAATATTCTTATTAGAGACACTTTAAACGACAAAAAAAACTCACTTGCAAAACAAGATATTTCAATTAAGAAAAAAACGTGAAATTTTGACCTTGTTTTTGCTTTAATAGGAACCTACTGAAGAGGCCATCAAAAATGTTCAAGTCAGGAAAGAGGAGGATAGCATAATAATAAACATAAACCCACGTTCGAATGATTCGGAGGATGAGGATCGGGGAAGGGATAGGGATAGGGAAGAAGAGTTTTCACAGCAGCAAGAAACGAATTGGGAATTGTTCAAGTCGAGAACATTAATTTCCGAAAGCAGCGGCGATGAATTGCCGAGTAATCCTAGAGGACATAAGGGGATTTTGAAGTCGCATCGTGAATTCTCCCGATCGGTCTCTGAGTCTAGTATCGACGATGGAATAGTCCACACCCCTTCCATTAATTTCAATTACGATTCAGCGCAAGAAATCAATTCAGAATCTGAGTGCGCGAATCTGAAAAAGACTGTTAGATTCAACGACGTTGTATCTAAACAACTGTATAGGTAAAGACCAATTTAATAAGAAGAAAAAGTCACTATTTTGATTTCTAATTCCTTGTGTACATTTAGTCAAACCAAATACAAGTACAAAGTTTAATTCAAATCTCTTCCTGAACAGTAGTAAATGAAAATTACCCAGCTGTTTTAAGAAATGTATCTGATCAAAATTAAACAAGTAAGACAATTTTAATGCAATATTAAAACGAAATGAAATTCACTTTTAATTTACTTTTCTTTGGAATTGTACATAAATATGATAAACTTGGTCTTTATGCCATTTCAAGATCAATAATCCATTATTCAAGAAACATTCGTGAAAAAGAATTTGTTTCTTCCACACTCAGAAAAAAAATATACTTACTTTAAGAAACCTGTACAAAGAAAATATTCCTATTAAAACTAATAGAAAATCTATTAAAAATAAGAATATTCAGTTAATATACAATAGATTAAGGTTTTTATATTAAAAGGAATTTCATTTTATAATAAAACTTATTTCAGATAACAC
>JABFPN010004734.1:0-14522 GCA_022817305.1 Leptoteleia sp. ZL-2020 | reverse complement strand
AAGCCCGTTAAACAAAACAATTCAACTGCCGTTATTGATCCGGCATACGACAGAATCTGTTGTCATTCGGCTCTTCCGCAATGCTGGGCCAATGCTGTCTGCCGTATGCTGGCAGCCAGTACTGGCCAAAGCTTGGGCCGTTTGTCAGTGCTGGCAATTTCCACATGGGAAGTTTAAGAGACTCGCAAAAAAGGTAAAATATCGGAATGTCGTATTATCAGGCACGTCACAAAAGGAATGCGGAGTTCAGTAAGAAGAATCCCTCCTCGCTAAAGGCGCGTCTATCATTCGACCCCACGGGATGGGCCAAGCTCAATGGTATGTGGTCACTTCCGTTTCTGCCGGATCTGACCATCCCTAACGCACATAACCTCACTTCAGAGCCCCGCATCAAAACCACAGTTCTCACCGTGCCCACACCTTCAACCTCATCCCCGATGATTAACAGCCCCCGAGAGGCCGTCCGCCGTCTATTATCTCCTGCTTGCTACTATAGTTATATCTACTTGCTTTCATGACGTAGAATTATCAGCCACGAAAAATGACGACATTGTTAGGAAACTTCTTGACGCGCATTCATATTGTCACATTTTTCTTCCTCGTGTTATCGTGATCACACGCACATTATTATTATCATTTCAACTTATTTAGAGTATCCACAAAACTTCTCCTTAGGACGAATTTTTTGAATATTTAAAATTCGGTTAAGATATGGTCGTCAAAGTTGTAGGTAATTAACATTTTAATGTTTTATTAATTTTAGCTGGGAATAAAAAATACTTGTCTACTAAAACATTTATTTTCACTTTGCATTGATGTTATCTGTATGCAAGTTTATGTGGAACCACACTGAGAAAAAAGTTATATTATAAATTACTATACCATATGAGTTCTGACAGATATCGTCTATGGTGTCAGCATAATTACTATACCAATTATAAAGAAATTTTCCATTCGATATGGTTAATTTTTTTATATTAGTGTTGTAAATTTGTTTGTTATTTTGGTGATTATTATCATACTAGTATATTAAAATTTATTATATCGAATGGAAATTTTCATTATAATTGGTACACTGAGAAAAAAATTGGGATAAAAATTGTTATACTAAATGTAAAAGTGGGGACAAATTACAATTCTTGACATATTTAAAATACATTTTAAAAGAGATTATCAGTATTGTACAATTTACTATGATAGAGTATAATAAAAATATTCATTTTTCTTATAACCTCTTTTAAACTGTATATTAACTAAGACAAGAAGAAGTCATTTGTCCCCATTTTTACATTTAGTATAATAATTTTTATCCCAACTTTTTTCTCGGTAATAGTAATTTCGTAGACACCATAGACGATATCTGTCAGAACTCATATGGTATAGTAATTTTCAATATAACTTTTTTCTCAGTGCAGAGAATATATATGTTAGTACATATGTGGTCATATATATAACAGACGGCAAGCATATATGTATCACATACCTAGTTTATTAGATATGAGTCTTAATTTACTAATTAATAGTTACTTATAAATATAAGAACTCATATTTGATTTTCAATTAAAAGTACGTTCATTTTCTAACGACACCATTTGCAAATTCAATCAGCTAAATTTACAATTACAATTGCCGCGCGCCATAACTTAATTAACGAACGAAACATTTGAAGTACAACTGGTATGCAAAGGGTTATTTAGAAAGCGCGTTAAGAGCGCGTAATTCGTAGAAGTGCTTCGTCTCGTGGCGTCTCACTCATCAGTATCTTGTTACAGCTCATAACACGTGTTCTTTCCCAACGTACATTAGAGCGACTAGTACATCCGAAATTGCGCGATGTTTTCGTAAATGTGAAAATGTGTCCATCGATTTTCACGTCTCGAAGAAGTTCTCGGCGCGCATGTGAGCACCGGATACAGCGGAGCCGAGTAAAAAATTCGTGTCGAACGACAAGTGTCGAAAGAGGAAGTGTCGTTGACATGTCAGCAACAGCTGATGTAGTAATTGCATGATGAATGCATTTTTTCGACATGCGCGAGCTATACGAGCTTAGCTTAATTACTTGCCGAACAAAACTCAACCCAGCTTTAAAAGAACATCATTTTGGCCGGCTTGTCAAAAGCATCCTCCCTGCCCGTTGGGGGGAGGAGAGAAAAAAATAACAATTTTACAGAACTTGCGGAGGGATTTTACGTCTTCAACTTTTTCCATTCCGATGGTTTTGTTCGGGGCGGAAAAAAGCTTTCTAAAATCGTAACGTGATATATGAATTTAAACGGTTATTCAAAATTCATCCTCAGGTGTACCGTGCGTGGTTTTACGGGCACAAAAGCATAGCTCGCGCACATTAAGCATTGCTCGTGACGTTCGTATGATTAACAACAATCCGAAGATGATATGTGAGAAAGTCATACAGCACCGCAGCTGCAGGTAGCGTGTTGTTACGGCGGTAAAAGTGCGCGAAATTAAATATCAGATGTTGACAAATTGCGCGGAGGCGTCGCGGCAACGGATATTAATGACTGACTGCGCACAAAAAGCACGTAAACTTTCGCGTCACCATTCTTTCTTCTTTTTCTCGACGAGCTTACAGCCGCGGATGAAGAGAAACGACGCAGTTGTGAAACACGGGGAAGAACTTCTTGGTCCTTCGCTGCTTAACTATGCGAGCGCTTCGGGTTAGTCGAACTGATTATATTATCATCAATAGAAAAGTTTCATACGAAAAAAGTTCATTAAGATTTAGTAGGACGAATTAAACATTTCGTCACATTAGCTTAATCGACGAAATTGCGCCGTAAACAATGATAATTTATTGCTTACACACGTAGTCACTGGGAGTTTGAACTTTCGCATTTTACATCAAGTGATCGAGAAATGTTAAAAAACAGTAGAATTGTAATAGAATTTGTCCCTTGAGTTAAGTGTCAAATGATTTGCACCACATAGTGTGCTTTTTCGTATATGTGTATATGTGAAAACTTATAGATTTCTATTTTTATTCTACAAAGTTGTAGAATTTTTTATTAGTATAGTTGAATAATTTTGTTTGCATTCTTATTCATTAAATTATTGCTAATAATAATAATAATAATAATATTTAAATTGACAATTTGTTTTTCTCTTATTCAGCAATTTAGAAAATTTAATGCAAAAAATATTTAACGGTGAAACTCGGTTAGGTTTCTAATGGATTTATCTTGTTTTTATAAAGGTCAAATAGCGACAATAATATTTTAAATAGATGTGATCAGAAGTTAGTATATTTAAATTTATATGATCAGCAAGAAATGCAGTCATGCAAGTATATATATAATGTTATAAAGTCGCCGCAGATTATTATTTTACGATTTCCTTTTGGCGTTTGTAAATGAATAATAGTAATGTTTTGAATAATAATTTAATTGCGTAAATACAGTTAGATTGAGAATATTACTTTCCCAGAATGTTGGAAACTTGGTAGTTATCAGTATTTCAAAAATTAAAAGAATTCTAATTACTCTTATATGTGGTTTACCAATATAGACATATATTAGATATTTAATCTATACGTGATTATCATTAGCGCATTGATCGTTGGCACGCAAATATATCAGATATAATCAACTTTTTTATGGTGCAATGCAGTGAAGAACAACTTTCCACCTTCTACTAATTTAGATCAACAGATCTTGCAAAGTAATTGAAGCCGTAATTGAACAGAATTAAAATAACTTAAGGACCATTAAGTGCAACATGTTACAAATATGAATTACATTTCACACACAACAAAAATGTACTCGTTCAAGACGTCGCAAGTTGAAAAGATATCAGCAGGATAAACTTTTCAAAATCTGGTTAGATCTTGCGTTTTGTTTTCTGGTTACTATTTTTCACTACAACCTACAACAGAGTAACAAAACAATTTGATTTACTTGTCCACTCGTTGAATTAACAACGTCTCAAGTTTCCAGTGACATTTTCGCTTGGCCGTTAATTATAAAAAAATGTACAAAGATCACGGAACAGCATATTAAATCTCCTGCGTGGTATCATGCGCAGAATTGCGCGCAATAAATCTCACTGCGGCACCTTATCATTCGGACCATTATTTACTAAGCTGACAAACACTCAAACATCGCAGTGATTCTTTCGAAATGACTACTGAAATTCCGTTCGACAGTGTTCGTAAATAAAGGATAGAAAAGGAGAAGTAAAAGGCGGAGGCTGATGCAAAAACAAAAGTTCGAGGGAAAAAAAGGTCGAAAAAAAGGGAATGCACGCGAAGACGACGATGAACGTGAGATCGGGATGAGACTAAGAGTCGTTATCCCTATCTTGAAAATGCAACGTACCTACACAGACGGAGAACAAAGCGGCGATAAGTCTCGCGTTTGCGTTTCTGTGTGCGTCCGTGTAAGGAAGGGCCTTGCGCTCATCCCGATTGTCGTGCGTATAAAGTAACTGTAGTATAACTGCGGATGCAAGAAAGCGAGAGAAGAAGGGTGATTAATCTTGTGGTCTTCTACGTCTTGAGGCGCGGACGTGCGTTATTGATGGAGACTTCTTTCAGTCTTCTCTTCTTTGCCACAATCACAGTCACCTCTTCTGCCACGACGACTTCCATCCTTTTGCGCGCTCTGCCCCTCATTTGCGAACGCTCCTCCGCGGCGCTAATAAGATCATTTCTTGTCACCTTTTAATAGACGGGACGCCTCCAATTTTATATAAGATGAATTATCAGCTATAATGGCTCGCGTATCAAACATTTCGCTTGTGCGAGACCACTGAGATTTAAAAGTCAGTTTCTGAATGATATAATATATTGTACGACCATACGAGTGAAATCTTTTAGCGATAATGACTTTGTTAAATAATTGCCTTAACCATGTTTGGACTTCTAAATAGAGGGATATGAATTATAAGCTGTTATATTTAAGTGATATAAAAATTTTTGTATTGAAAATAATTTAATTTTTTTGAATTACTTTTTGTTAAGTATATCTGTTTATTAAGAAAGATGATAATAATTCTATAAGATACAACAAGTAACGTGCAACAAATGTGTTTTATTTTGTATATAATAAAATTTGAACACTTTATCAAGTAAAAATATTTTCGATAAACATTGAAAATTTGATATACTATATCAATATTTGTTCGTGTTCAATTATAAAATTAAAAAGCGTTGAACTGTTGTGATATTCAGAAGCTCGTTACTGAAAATGCTATGATTAATGAAACTGTTTCCAAAAGTTGTAGAAATTCTAACTGGATTGGAATTTGATAAAATTCATTCATTTTATTATAAAAATCAACACACTATGTTTACAGTAAAAATCATAAAACAATTTTGATTGAATCGTGAAACCGCCGTTCGCTTCGGCGGAATATTCATCCGCTCTTAAAATTGGATTTTCATTAAACTTCTCACTCCAAGCACACCCGCAGTTCTCTCGAAAGGTACTCTTGAAAAAGCAGAGTCGTTTCATTGAAAAGTTTATTATCTCCGCTCCGAGACAAATATCTGCGAGGAAAAACAAAACAGACGAATATATATTCAAAGGCGAAATCCGCGTTTGCGGAACGGCGAAGTTGGTAACCTGAATTATAGTCTATCTGATCTATTCCAGATTGCCACCTATCGTAGCTACCAAACGATAAATCCAGGGGACTCCCGTGTTTCGTATGTCGCTGTTCGAGTGTAGTCAGCTCATGCGTGTATCCGAGCTTCCTCGCCAATCGTTTTCGCCATACTTCGAAAGCCGGTATCGTATACGTTTGTGTTCGTAGATCCATAAATTCTGGAGCGGCGTTACAAGCCGACGCCATCGTCGCTGAGGATTCGATGATTTCGTTTGATCGGCCGTCGTTTGCCGGAGCCTTTGGCTCCTCCGCGGTGGCATCGCTTGCAGGCGGTTGCGCTTTCTTCGCGCGACGATGCCGCACAACGAGAGGATCCGTCCCGATTGACGTTCGAATATAGCGCGACGTTTATCAAAGCGACATCGCGATCTTTGGGCAACTTCCAAGGACTAATTTCAAACAGAAATTGTTCTCCTTTCATTTTCTGCTGGGTTCTTATTTTTCATGAACGAACGATTCATTGCAACCAGATCATAACCATTAAAGACAACTTTTATTTCAGTGATTTGAGAAGTTAAAAGTGCATTTATTAATTGAAAGACGTGTCTGATTGGCACCGAATTTTATAATTACTAATATAACTTTAATTAATTTAATTTTTATTGCATAGATATAAAGTAAATTTAATAAATTTTACAATTAAAGAAAAAACATGTAGTGGAATTATTGTAATAATGATTCGCATAATATACGTAAATTGGTGATTATCGAAGATAAATATAATTTATAGCTGTATATTTAAAAAAATTTATTATCCAGTCTGGAAAATGAAAGAAAAACAAATAATGCAGAAGTCCTGCAAGTTTAAATCGGAATTTATTTGAGCTACTCTCATTTGCACGATTAATTATATTAAAGATTCATTTATTAAGTCAACTATCAACTAAATATCCCAGTATACACTGTAATTGATTTTAATCTAAATTTAAAAATAACTTTAATGTTGCAAATTCAAAAGAAAAACTTTGCTAAATTATTTAGCTTGGACTAGGGTACATATTTGATTGCATCAATTCAAAATCTTTTAACAGATTTGCATTGATCACGCGGCAGATGAATTGAATTTAATATAAATCATTTTTTATTCAGCATCTAAAAAAAATTTATTCTTATCAACTTTCTTTTTAATTATTTACGAAGTAGTTGCTTTATCTTCTTGTTTAGAAATTTCAAAAATCAATGGAAGTTTCTTCATATGTATATTTAATCTTCATTTTTATGCTCGTATGAAATTTTATACCTCCAGTTTAATAAATTATAAACTTTTTTTCATAAGTTAATTACCGTGACATGTAGTCGATGTTAATAAATATTATATACATACCAAAAGGTATGAAATAAAAAAAATTTGTCAGTCTAAAGAGTGTGAGCCAAATTTTTAGAATCTCTTAATTATTTCATTCATAAACGATCAAACACGTTAAATTTATTTCATAGAAGTCCTTGCTCTGGCAATACAGAGTCATCCCAATTAGAAGCTCTCACCACACATGATTGAAAAAGGTGTTCGAATGTGCGTATCAGACTGGGATTTCGGTGATACGGAGAGAGGTAAATTTATCGGTTGGCAGCACTGATAGAGGTGCTCATGAATACATCCACGCTTTTCGGTCGAGCATGGTGGAGGAACGACAGAGAAAGAGAATTCGCTCGACGGAGGATGGGAGGTTAGGACGTAGCGTTGCGAGGGACGACGAAAGGTGGCGGAGCCATGAATATTTCGCCAGCGCTCTTATTTATGCAATACTTTGCACTGGCAGCTTTACGGCGACTCTCTCTCTTATTTTCCCTCCCATCGCGCTGTCCCTCTCTATCTGCCGCGACAAATCCGCGCCTCCCCTTTCCTCATTTCCTCTCTTTCGCGCGACGATACGTATGCCCTGATAAATACGACCGTATCGCACACTCGATAATATATATTACCGTTTGCGAAGAGAGAGAGAGAGAGAGAGGCAGAGGAAAAGGGGGCGCAATGTCGAAAGGCGGAGAGGTGTCGAAGGCGGAGGCATTTAGCCGAGCAATAGTTTACGAATAAATCCCCCTACATTTCGAGCGTTGTGCTTTTAGGTGCTTTATTTTGGACTTAGCCGAAATTCTCTATAACTGTATGCTCGCGACGAGAGTACCATTTGAGTCGAGTCTGTAGCACGGCCAGATCAAGTTCAATACTGATACGGTGTTCGCCAATCAGAGTACTTTGTATCAGACGAAGAATTGTCATAAATTTTTGAAACGTTTCATATAAGGGTTTTCTGTCGATTCAAATAGTTTAACGTTCAAGCACGTTTAATATGATGCTAATTAATTAGGAGTTTCGTAGCAAATCACGAAAACGTTTAAAAATATTATGGTAAAAGGAACGAAGTTGTTACGTGTACTAAATGTATTTAATTTCAATTGTTGCAATAATTTAATGTCATTTAAAAAGTTTTTTTAGTTTTTAAAACTAACTAGATATCATTTTGTTTCATAAAGGTAACAACTAATTATAGAAATAGTAAAATTCGTTTGCTCATCGATATTTTAATCATGTACAATATTCCATGAATGAAAAATAATTTAATATTATTCGATGAAATAATGATGGACAAAGTAGAGACGAGTGTTCATGACTAATGGAAATTTAATTATTGTTTACAATATTATTACAATTTGATTATATTAAATAACCTGTTTATTTAATAGTATATAAAAAAGATTTTAATGCTCTAATTTTGTAAAGCATGTCGAGAAGTTCAAGTTTCGAAATAACTTTACTTTTCAATAAATTAAGATCTTTCTTAGCTGTTAATATTTTTATATTGATTAGAATTTATAAATCTTAATCTTGTTTGTTTCTCTTCTGTTATAGGATGCATTCGTCGATATTCATGAGCAGAATTATGTCGGTATATATCAGGTTGTATTGGCTCAAGGGTGGCGGAGCCGGGTGGTAACTCGGCAGCCATTACTCCAGTTACAAACAACCCCTCTACGAAAACCGTGGAGGCCCTTTGTCGCAGGCAATTGGCTAAACACTATCCCGAAACAAACGAGCCGCGAATTGTACGTAAGACCTTTTTAACTGAGGTTTTTCCACGGAGCCGGATACACATATTTCACGGACTTCGAAAAAATTAAAGGAAAAAGGTAAGTACTCCATTTTTCCTTGGATTAAATTGTTAAAGCATTTATTCATCTGTATCTGACAGTATCTGAATACATCGATAATAATAACCCTGCTAATCAAACATTGCAATCGGGAAGGGAAATACCGCATTTATTGCGACGACTCCATTCACAAAGAGGTGTCAGTTCCGGTAGATCGAAGAACAATTTGGTGTGGGTGGCATTACCCTGAACGCCAGGTTTTTCCACCTTTTTGAATGATGAAATCGCATGCCATTTATAGAACGGTTTTTACTGGCCGTCTCTCTCGTGCGCGGTGGATTTCTGCGTTTCGTCTTTGTCGTTTGGAATCGCATTTATCCGCGAGTTACAATCGACCCTCTTATACCTACTACGCATTCGTATACCTTTATGGCACCACCATACAGACGTCAATCAGACTCTGTGTTCTGGCTTTCCTTTCAACATAATTCTAAAGTCTCCGCGCGTCAATCGATGCCATCTACGCATTCCCAAGTGCTGCGAAATTGCCGAACGAAAGGAGACCGGAAAAATAAGATGGCGAACGAAATTTATGGCGATTATAATGCGCGGGCGAATAATGTGTTTATGAAAAATTCACACCTTTTTGGGGAGGGTTGATGGTCTCCCGCGAAAAGTATTGCTCTCTCAAATTATATTTATCATGGTCGACAAATTCGCCGACCTGTGTGCGCGTTGCAGGAATTCACCGAACGGAGGAAAAATTTTTTTCCGCGAAACTCGACGCTGGATGCGAGCGATTATCGGAGATGGAACGTACGGAAGGACGGACGAATAAATCGACGGACAGACGGATGGACGGTTTGACTTTGCATGAATGCGCAGATGCGGGTGCAACAGCTTGCGTAACGCGCTCGGCAAAGAGCAAAAGGGAGCCTTCGCTACCATATTGCCACCTGTCAATCACAACGGCTCCGATTCTCATGCGCAAACATCGCAAAGCTCGGTGTGATTTGCGCGTCACTAAGAGACTCACTCGCGACACCTATACACATGCATCGTTTTATTGAAGATCGACACTGTATATTATATTTCTGAGTGTTGCCAATTGTTGTTTTCGTCGAACAGTTTTGACGCCACGTATGCGGCGAAATTATCGTTATTTCGAGATAAGCAAAGTGTTATTGATTAGGGGGTAGTCAAACTGCGAGTGTTAATCTGGTTTTTTTCGCGAAGAGAAAAGAATATTAAAAATTAGAAAACAGGAGATTTAAAATTTTAATAAACTGAATTCTAATCAGTGTCGTTAATCTAAGTCGTTCCAAAACGAGTTATAATATAGTTTACTAAAATTTAGTAAATTGAATGTGAATCCATAAAAAATTACTTGAAATTACATTACTTAACAAACTATTTTAATAAATTTTAATAAATTACTTTACCATATGATGTTATTCTGCAAGTTTATACTTCTCAAACTAATAAACATTTAAAACAAAATAATTTTTGTTTCTCAGTGTAGTAATTTGAAAGATTGATATGAACATTCTTGTTAAAGATATCACCGTAACGAAGTATTTGCAGCTTTTACTGCTCCGGAGGTCTAGTTGCGGTTCTCATAACAATCCATTTCTTCCATTTTCTGGGCCCATTTTCGAATCTATTCATATCTTTTCTTCCTTTATTCCCTAAATGAAAATGTTTGGCCCAAATTTAAAGACGAACCCCGAAGAAAGGTCCATTTGTACAAAAGTGAAATTCTTATAAGTACGCCCATAAATCACGTCATTTAGGGTGGTCGGGTGCTGGTTTAATTCAACTTCGATTCTTTTCGTATTTCTGTATAGTCTACTTTCAAACAAACTCATAGCCTCTTTCTAAACATTGTACATCTTATCTGATATTCGAGCAGAATTAAAAGAAAACAAAATATAATTGGTTAAATTTTGTAGCAGTAGTTATTAAATGTTCAATTATTTCAAACTTCCAGTTTAATGTAAAGAAAATTAATTCGAATTCCAACTATTATTAACTTATTTAAACAATTTGTTTAAATTAGTACTTGTCAAAAAAATTTTTTTAACATTTCTTAGCATGTAATTAATTCTCAAAGAGTAAGTGCTATCTATTTTCGAGTATAAAAGTGTAAAGAAGAAAATTAATTTCTTTAGAAACAGAAAGCGAAACACAAATCTGCTCCAAAATTGTATACCCTCTAACGTTGACCTTAGGATAGTCGATCCGGATATGACACAACTTTTTTAAGCAAAACTAAGTCATCAACGTCAAAATAACCGTTTCAGCTTGCTGCTGCTTTGTAGCAAAAATATTTATACGCCATCTCCAGCCGAGCCATTGTGATCGGCGATCACAACAAAGCGCCATCTAGATTTCACAGGCAATTATTTCGAATACTAAAATTACAAGTCGTCGCAAAAATGGCCGAATCCCAGCAGGATCGGGCTTAGCTTGGTACCCAAGCTTCCGTTTCGTGTAAGACGATGCGCGACACAAATGATACACGTACGGCACGGCCATCTGTCAAAAAGTCAAAATATACCCCGGGCCTTGCATTGTTCCGATGATTCTGTGGCATCGCTACTTAGCGTCCTCGTATTCCCCGGTGTCTATTATTCGCGGCTATAGGCGACATCCGCTTTGTACGACATCTGTATCGGGACGGTCCTCTGCTCGGGGTGGTGATTTCTATAACCGCCCTTTCACGTTGCCATAACGCTTTGAGATTTTCTTTTTGCCAGTCGACGCTGTTGCTGATCGCGCTGCACAATGAAAGGAAGGATAACGTGGGGTAGCTTCAAGTTGTCTAGAATTAAATGGGAGCAGTCCACGGTGCCTCGACAAATCGAAACAATCTTGTATTTGGGTTCTGCACATGCTTTCAAACTGCAACCCGGAATCATTTGGAGCGTGGCGTGTTGTACACGATGTCTTAATATGTTTTTGTTCGACCCGCCGACTTTCTTTCCGGCATCGCAATCTCGCCCATCGTCCATCGCGCGATTACCGTCCAATGAACAATGCAGAAATACGATTTGCAGATCTTAAATACCGTATAAATTCCTTACAATCGTTAACTTAGGAATAACGTTGCGCGGTTAATACCCAACGGCAATCAATTTGACCGCTCTTTGTTTCGCTTCCCGCCATTTCGTTCTAAAAAAGTTCCTACCGCTATTCCGGACTGTTCCATACTTCAACGAAGGTGTATTTTTAAAGCGGATTTTTTTTAACAACACCGTTAATCATTATTTAGATCCGCTAAATCATATAGATTTTTAATCCGTCGCCAATACAGATTATCTTATCACAATGCGTCGTTAAATATAATTGCGTCTATCGTTGCTCTGTGTTATCCGCGTTAATTAGACGACGGGTTAATTAAAGCTAAATAAAGAACAGATACGATCGCTTACGATAAATTTGCGCAATTTATTTATTTTCATCATTGGCTGCGGTACTCGTCATACTTTCTTATCGACATTTCATCGATTCATTCGTTTTGATTGTATGAATTTTTCGCTGTGGAAGAGAAAATCGGTTGACCCGATTAGATTCCAAAATGTTTATAATTTAATTTGCTGTTGATTAAAGTTTAAAGTGGTCTAGAATGGACGAATTGATGTGATTCTCGGATGATTGATTTTTGGATATGGCTAAATGAGAAATGAATATTTAATAGACGAAACGTGTGATCTGTTGCGGACGACTGTATCGACGGGAAGATCGTGAGAAGTGTTTCGATGCGCAAACAAAGAAGCGGACTGTACGAAAAGGTTAATTACCGATTAGGGAGATTAAATTCTGCGGTGGTATCGATTCTCATCCGATAATCACTCGTGGGAGGCCTTAGTCGGCAACGAAAGAAGGGATACCGCCTTTGTTTCTGATTCGAGGGGCATCCTTACGAACGGGTTAGCCGCGCCAGTGATCACCGACGCTAATTACAGCGGATCAGCATCCCGTTCGAGTTTAAAACTCACTCTTCCCCTTTTGTTAAACGGGCTTCCCGCCCCGCTCCTGATTGGCTGCCCGGGATGACACGAAAGTGCTCGAACATGGCGTCTTATCTGATTTCACCAACACCCAAGTATATCGAACCAAACGCGACATTTCTGTTGTTTAGCTTACGTTAATTACCACGCAGTTTCGATGCCATTTTCAATTCGACGCTTGTTTCAGCTATGCTAATGGCGTTTCGGTATTGGAAATGATGTTTTACAATATGCTGGCCCATCGGATACTTTAATTATCTCCAGTCTTTATAATCTTTATTATTTTCCTGTTGATTAGAGGCGGACAAAATTGTTGATTGAATAATTATTAAAATTAAATTGTTGACACTGAGGGAAATGTTAAATAAAAAATTATTATAATATATAACATAGCGAGGATAAATTTTCATAACCAAATATGAAATATATATTTTTTTTTAATTTCTAATTTTAATACTGTTGTAAATTAATATTTACCTGACATGTTCAGGAAAACATGCAATTTAAAATTGTTTATTAATTATCCTTTTTGATTTTTCTAACGAAAAATTCATAGAATTACGTGAATATATGAAAAGAAAGTATAAAATGAGAATATTAATTATAAGTAAATATTATAATTATAATAAAAAAATAATATAATTATTATTTTCTATAACGTGGTTAACGTGTTGAAAAAGTTAACACTAAATTAGAACAAAGGATCAATTTCAGAATTTAAGATTGTACTTAAAATTCAATGTTATTGCGGAATATCTTGTATGACGTGTAGAAAAAATTCAAATTTGACGTACGAAGAAAATATCGGAAGATATGGTTGAGCGGATAAGTTCGAGAAGAGGTGCTAAATCAACATTTTTATAAACTGCTTAGTATTCATGGGATGTGCTATATTATAATACAAGGGTTCGATCTCAACATAGACGTCTATAATAACTATCATTTTATCGGGAAAAAATAGTAACGAAAATGGTTTTTTTATAGAAAAGTATAACTGAAAAACATGAGTAATAATTAGATATCAATGTCAAAATAAGATTTGGAAATACAACCTTTAAATGAAATCATATATAGTAAAAATAGCATTAAATTATTTAAAAATTAAAATAAGTATGCTATAAAAAATGAAAGCTTTCTGTAATAAATTATTTGAAGTTCGACCAATAGATTACAAACAATATCTAAGCATTGTACACCCAGTCCAAACGATTCGTCACCCACCTAAGTTTAATGTAAGAGAGTTTAAGTTGGCTATTCTGCCAATGAAAACAGATTTAGAAACGCAGCTTAAAGAAAAAGCGTTCGCTATTTCTTACACATCTTTAAGCTGCGTTTCTAAATCTGTGTTCATTAGCAGAATAGCCAACTTAAACTCTCTTACATTAAACTTGGGTGGGTGACGAATCGTTTGGACTGGGTGTACAATTTACATTTTGTCTTATGAACGGCATAGATTATGGCGTTTTCTTTGTAATTAAAATCTAACTCCGAGTTGAGTAGGATTCAGTTTTCATGAAAACTTGTGTTCTGTAAACCAACCTAACTCGAATTAGGTTACGTTTTAATTCCGAAATCGTGTTTCTTTTTAAATCTGGAACTGAAAATTGAACGTATGTCGATGTAGTGTTGGTAACACACTCTAAAACAGCAGTTTTTTTCCCCCGTGTAGCTACACTCGACGCTCCCAGTTTCAACCTTCCCAGTTTCAACGTGCTCCCAGTTTCAACGAAATTTCTCTCCCGTTTTCAGCGGAAATGTTCCTATATCCGTTTTGCTGTGTAACCATAAATAACTGAA